>JBCEWC010005247.1:0-25408 GCA_038996855.1 Solanum aculeatissimum | reverse complement strand
CCCCATAGATTGAGTCCCAAGTCCCCAATTCCTTAGAACTTATATGTTATGTGTTTATTTTCTGCGCTTCCGAACCGATGAGGTGTAAAATGATGCTATGATGGCATGATCGAGGACTTTTGGGTTCTCCTTCGCCATGTCACATCTAGGCCCCCTATTTGGGTCGTGACAGTGAACCTATAGACGACCACTGGATGGCCTCCGTGAGGCCCTGTTTTCTGTGATCTAGTCCGTCTCATTAATAGTTAATTCATAATTTAGTTTAATCCTATGCCCCTTTTAATCTTTCTAAGGTCTCCTAACTCCCCTAAATCAAACCCTAATACCCTTTTATTCATCATATCACTCTTCAATCCTCACCAGAATTTTCTCAATCCTCTTGACCTCCATTGATGAAAGCTTGAAGAAATTTGGAGAAAATCATCTTTCTTGTAAAATCATCCAATTCTCTTGGCTAATCTCAAGGTATGTGGGATTGATTCATTGATTCCCTTTCATCCATGAAGACCCAAGAACCCTCATCTTTAATTTATGAATTTAAGCTTTCTTTAATTATGGGTTCTTTGAATTTTGATGTATTTAGTTGAATTGAGTTGTGGGTTATAGAAATTAGGTGATTTAAAGTTGATTTAAGTTTAAAATTCATGAAGTGCATTGAAACTCTTGAAGGCTTAATGTGCATGTCCCCTTGATGGTTTAGTATGCATGGGTAAATTTCATTATTCTTTGAATTGGGATTTTCTCATGAATTGAGTTGAATTATCTATTGAATTATGCTTTAAGGTTTGAATCTCCATTACCCATGCACTTGATTCCTCATTCATGGCATATGCATTGAACTATGGTTATGATGAAATTCTTGTTAAGGGCATGACCCTCTTGTTATGATATGATATGTTAAGACTTGTGATCTCATAGTCTCTTGTTATGGGTCTTTGTGCATTTTGAGTGCTTGCACCATTTTGATATGTTATGAAGGCTTGATATGATAAGCTATGTAGATGAGATACTCCTATTGCATTGATATGAAAATGGTTTTGAAAATTCTTGTTGGCTTTGCCTAAGTATGGTTATGGATTTGATAATGACATGGTTGGCTTAATGATGCATGGTTTTGAAAAGAATGTCAACCCTCAATTTTGAAAAGCTTGCATGTATATATGTATTCCCATGGGATGAGGCTTAGCACCGAGGGATTGTGGTCGGGGAGGACTAGCTCCAAGGGTCCATACTCCTTTCCGTCAAACCATGTGCTAACATAAGATTTCTCCCTAGATGGGATGACTTGTTATGTTTCCCCTTGTTGAAGGGTGAATAGGGACCTACCTGGAAAGTAGTATGAATCCAAGTAGTAGCTCGCTCGGGTTCCCTCTATTGTCGGTTGATGTCACATCCCTGCTAAAATATGATTCCTAGGTTGCATTTCATGTATCATGGCATGGCATATTGTTATGATATACCTATTGTTTGGCTATGTGCATTCCTTTCGTATCACTTGTCCCCTTGCTATCTTGCTTGATCATACTATTATGTCATATGCATTGCATTCCCATATACTTAGTGCATATTATGTGCTAATCCATACTCTTTGTCTACATGTTCTAACTATGTAGGGACCAACGACGACCTCTATCTCCCGTTGGACGACGAGTAATATCTTTGAAGCTTCTTGCTTATGGTGAGCCCTTTTTTTCAAGGGCAATAGCTACTTTCTATCTTCCTTGTATCACTTTACTTTCCTTTCTTTATGACTTGAGGGTGAGCCCGGATTATGTCGATGCCCCGTTCTATCCTATGTAGAGGCTATGTTGGACATGTAAAACTCTTGCATGTTGTATTATGTTTTGTTGAGATATTATGACTATTGAGTTTTAATTATGGATGTGATGATCCGATTATGCTTATGATTATGTATTGAGCTTGTGAATTTTAGGAATGTGCTTATGTGGAAAGTCCCCTAACCCGGTATGCCCCCATAGCTTGAGTCTTTCTTACCCGTCCCTTAGAAATACTTGTTATGTGCTATGTGATCCATGTCCATCCCATCCTCGGCAACATCCCCATAGCTTGAGTCCAAAACCCCATTCTCCCTAGAATTATGTTCTATGTTTTTACGTTTCCATGCTTTCGAACCAATGATGTATGTAATGATGCTATGATGGCTTGATCATGGATTTCAGGTTCTCCTTCGCCATGTCACATCTAGGCCCCACTTTCGGGTCATGACACTAAGGTGGCACATTGGGCCAGGACTATGGAATCTATCAAAGCCCTCTCGGTGCTAAGTCATATCCCATGGAATACATAAATCATGCATATACATAGTTTCAACATAATTCATACTTTATAAAATTTATACTTTCATAGCTTGTAAATAATCATCATAATCTTTCATGAAACATCCTGTCATAAAAATAGTTCATCTACTTGTCATCATAATGTGGGTATATATTCCTACCTTAACATCATCATAAACATGTGGGTTTTCATGGCCCTCTTGATCATAGCATAATCATTATCATTGTCATACTAATATCATCGTCATAAATCATGTTTTTTCATATACTTGAAGTCATAGTATAGTTCTTCATAGGAGACTAGGGCTAAGTGTGGATCCATGAACAATTGAGTCAAAATCATGCAATTGGATAAGATTCATAGAGAAAACATGCAATTAAAAATCAATTTGGATCATTAGTAAAGGAACCCACATCACTTCATCAAGCCCTAATCATGCATACTTAAAATCACATACTTTAACTTGAAAATTATATATACATCATGTAATTCTTCATAATTCATGCATAGATAGGTTTAATAATCATGAAATATTCACAATTCATGGAGTGGGAATCATAGCATAAAAGCCCATACAATATCATCATGAAATTTTGGTAAAAAAGAAGATTTTGGATTGGGTTTCATGGATGAAACTAATCCATGGATGAAGCCCTACATAGCTCAAGTCGCAGAGAGCCTGTGTAAAGTCATAGGCCCCAATAGTGCATAGGATAGTGAAAGCTCCTGAATCTTCCTTCTTTTCAACTATTAACCTTATAGCAATAACGCTACAACGATGAAGATTATCTGTAGGCTCAACTGTAATTGTTCTCTTCTTAGTGACTAAGTCCTTCGTGAACTTAGCATAGCCCAACATTTGCTCAAGTGCTTCTACTAGAGGGATATTTACTGCAGTTCCTTCAGCATCGATAAAAATTTTTGGAACTTGCCATTTTCTACCTTCTCTTCAACCTCTATGGGAATAATAGTGGTGGCTTGGGAATAACTGGCAAGGCCTGAGTCACTGGTTTGTCCGACTCTTTAGGATCCTTAGTGACTTCAACTTCAGTTGGTGCCACATCTGTCTCCTCGACCACATCATCATCATGCATTTCCATAGTGTCAGACACCTTACTATCAACCTTATCAGTGCCTGCATCATTAGTTAGAACCAGATCAGAAAGCACCTTGCCACTCCTTATGGACACTGCCATGCAGTGACTGTCATTTTTGGGGTTCTGAACCGTGTCACTGGGAAGTGACCCCACTTTTTATTGATTCAGTGAGGCTGACAGTTGTCCTATTTGCTACTCTAACTGCTTAATGGAGGTAGAGTGTGAGTCAACCAACTGACGAATACTTGTCATCTCATCCCGCATGTATCTCACCCTGATTTCTGTGGATTCAACCTTATCAAGAACCTTTGCCATAATCTCTTCTAATTTTGAGTTACCACCTCCGCTGTTTGACCACTCTCTATTCATGGGTGACACATATGCCCCGGTCTGGTCATTCCTATAGCTATCTCTATTTTGCCAGCTCCCTTGATCTCTAGTCATGGACCGATCATAGTAATTATCATGACCATAATTCCGACCTTGGTTTCCAAAGTTGAATATCCAAAAACCCCCTGGCTACTCAAAAGTTTAGCCTCCTCATCAAAATCAAAACCTGCATCGTCATACCTTGGCACAGTGTCCACAACCTTCACCTTTTCAGGTCCTCCACCTAACAAACTTTTGGTAAGCAGATCCATTTGAGTCCTCATGTGAGCCATATCCTGGTCCCGCTCTTCTTCTTTCTTCCTTTGTTCTACAGTCATCTAAAAAAGAAATCTCAAACATTCTCCATCCTTTGTGTACCATGCCCTTCTATTCTTGGCTATTTGATCTAAAATCACAATAATGTCTAGAAATATTCTAGCCATGTATAATCCTCCATAAGCTAAATCAATAATAGGCTTGGTAACAAAGTTACAAGACTTGTAGAAGACTTCTTTCAAGTATTCACCAGTAAAATTGTGGTTGGGGCACTGTTTGATCTTCTGCCTGAACCTCTCCCAGGTCTCATATAATGCCTCGGTCAACAATTGCTTATGGGTCCCAATCTCATCTTTAATCTTAAGTTTGCTGATGCAGGGAAGAATGTTTCCGAGAAGGCCTCTTTCAACTATTCTCAAGGGCGAAAGGAATCATGAGGAAGCTCGTTCAGCTATTTTGTTGCCTCACCCATTAAAGACAACAAAATTAGTCCTAACTGGATGGCTTACTGGTTGACACCCAAACTTTTGGGACGATTGGCATGTAGCCATAAAGTTTATGATGTGCTGGTTTGCGTCCTCATGTGTCAATCCATCAATAACCCCTTTAGAGTAAGCATCCGAAGCATAGTGCTAATGATAGTGAACATGTGAGCAACGGGGGAAGGACGATTGCCCCTATAGCTCCTGCGCCATCATCATCATCATGCACTACTCGGGGCTATTGAGGCGTAGGTGGTCTAACCACAGGTTGATGTTGAGGAGGGATTATACGTGGGACCCCATCACCATCAAGATCATGCAGACCCAGGCCATCATTTCCCCTATTTAAAGCGTTCAAGGCTAACTCTCTCAATCTTTGCGCGTCCCGATCTTAGGCAATCATTCTATGGATTGACTTAATTAACTCAAGGTCGTAGGGAATATGTGCTTCACCCTTGCTTTGAGTGTTTAGCATACATAACTGGGTCCCTACAATGTCACACCCTAAAAGAAAGGGAGGTGCAACTGGCACTCGATACCGTCATTGGCCGAGTAAGCCACTGAACATGCTAGCTGACAAGCCTAGAGACCAAAAGATAGGGAAGCCTAACATCTATAAAACTAAGCCTGGACCATTAGGATCATGGCCTGGTCAATAATAAATCATGTACATCCGGATAGGTAAACCAAAGTGATAAAGTACTAGCTAGCTGATAAGGCTGCAACAACAGAGGTACGATCACACACTATATGTATACATTTCAATCCTATGACTAAAGACTGGAAGGCACAAAAGAACAAAGCCAAAATAACATATCCACAATAGCCTCTAAGAGAGTCACTAACACTACCGGGATAGGGCCCTGACTATACCCAACTATACAACAAAAAATAAGCATCCTATGGAAGCTCCAAGAAGAGGTAGAGCTTACCAACTAATAACTAAACTGGGCTCCTAGTGGAGGGGTAGATCGGATTCGCTACCTGAACCTACACGTACGAAATAGAATGCAGCGTCCCCAGGCAATGAGACATCAGTACAAATAAACATATACTGGTATGTAAGGCAGAAAGTAAAATCATAGATAATTGTAGTAAAAAGAGTAATAGAAATACCATCTGCAACCACAACCAAAACTCAGGTAACCTTTTTGGCCAACACTCAGCCTCCTAGTGATCAAATATGCATGGTATGCTCGAGTAATCGCATGTCGTGAATACATATATATAGATGCAAATGCATGACATACCCAATCAAATGCTAGCAATGGTGGTCCTTTCCGGGAGCTACCCAATATCATATCTGCCAACCTGTGGCCATCCGTATCATATACATATATATAAAGATGACCAAACGATGGATGGACCAATAATTACAATGGGCTATCAGTTGGGCAAATAGGCCCCATACCTTCGATTATAGCTCAAAGTCCATGCATAATGTGCCATGTATGATATGAATGTTGAATGCACATAGTAGACCATAACATGAATTTAGCCAATCTTGTCTCATTGGTACACTTATTCTCATAATATCATAATCATTCTCATAGCATATACACATGACTCGTGGGGTCTTACACATCTTTTGAATACGTTTGAGAACTTAACTCAATATTTAGAATGAGGCCTTAACTTTAGAAATGTTCATAAAGATGCTTCACATAATATTTATACTTGGTTTCATGTCATTTAGTAAAAGAAAGTATTTAAAAGAATCAAGTGCCTTAGTAGTTTAAACAGGAGCATTATACTAGAGATTATTGGAAATCAACATGTTACTTTCTAAGTTCTTCAATTATGGTTTTAGTATGGAACAAGGACTGATTATGAACACTACATTCCCCTTGCAATTTGCCTTTATTTTTAGTGACACTACACCAAAATGAGCAACACCTCAACATAAGGATAGGAAGTTAAGAAAATCGATAAATTGATATATAAATATTGAATGTCCAGTTTGAGTGAATTAATGGAATGCCAACCTAAAACGTAATGAAGATAATTTAGATACGATCCCAATGACTTTTACAGAAGGTATTTCTAGTAACAGAATAGTTAAATATTGCATTTGACGTTTTAGGGATTTCTTAGATTTCGTGCTAAAAGAAGGGACAGAGCTTAGCCTTAACATACCTTTCCAATGGATGTCCAAATGCTCAAAGTTTCTTCACGAAAGTTGTTCCTCACATCCTAATCTTAGCAATAACTATATATATGCAGCTTACAAACACCTATAAACAGTTCATAAATTAGCATTAATGGCCAAATTTTCCATATAGCATTTACGCGAGGAAACGTCCATAGAACTTCATCAAAATGGTCGTAAAAGAGCCCCAAAATGATTATCTAAATAAACCAGCTGCAAACATACAATAACCAGCAAAAACACTTTTTCATAGTCCAAAACAGCCCCAAACACAATTTATAAGAGGGGAAAACAATCGCAAAGCGTAAGGCACACTTTTCTAGGCATCCGGGCGAATTTTAATGGTAAAAATGCAAAGAACTTACCTAAATCACTTATGGACCTGGTGGGAGATTTCTCCTCAGCTTCGATTCTATTTTGGAACGAAAATAATTCATTTTCAGCTTTAAAACATCAAAATAGCCGACATATAATTGGGCTTGACCCGACCCGGCCCATGACCCGATTTCCTACTTGGGCAGTCACGGTAAAACTCTCATAACTTCTTATTCTAAAGTCGTATTGATGCGCGGTTTTGTACATTAGACTCATAGATATTAAATTTAATAGGTCATGAACCTTCTAAATATTTGTGTTTTAGGATATATAATCTGATATATTTGACCCAAATTTAAGAAGGATTTCTTTAAGAAGCTTACAGTAACTTTGACCAACCTTTATCTTGCAACTTCCTTGACTCCGAAACTTAACATATGAACTTTGGGCTATTAAAATACCCTTAAAAATATATTATTATCAAATTATGCACTCTTAGTCCCTTCCAACAAGTGAAACTCAATTTAAATCTTCTGAAAAGGGTGAGGTGCCACTTGGGCCATCTCTCTAATCCCGAATATGCATTTAGGGGATTCCTTTGACTTAAAACTTTAATCCCTTGATATTACCACCTATTTGCAGCCTTATTACCCTTAGGTTCTATCAAGAGTCATATATGCCTTATACAACATGCCATAATATGTATATTATGGAAGATGAGAAATACGGAGTCTCACTGTCTCTCCCCCTTAAGAACATTCATCCGCGAATGTTTTAAGGAAGCCCCTTGGTTGTATTACGATCTACCACCATATAATGTTTTAGGATATACTTGTTACCCTTGCAAACCATAAATTTACTTCCAAAAATTCCAATTACTATGCTTCGTATAGCTATTCCGCGACACAATATACAAATTACACTTCCAAATTCTTTAAAATTTAAGTTACTGTAAAAAGACAACTGTCAGTTTTGAAATGTGATGTAACTTAAGTGATAAATAGCTAAGGGTACCTTTTTATCATTTCCTCTTCGACTTCTCAAGTTATTTTCTGACTATTATTATCCCGCCACAACACTCTCACGAAGGCCACTTCTTTATTTTGAAGCTTTCTCACTTGTCGATCTAAAATAGCCATTGGTACCTCATCACAAGACATGTTTTCAATGATGT
This sequence comes from Solanum aculeatissimum, assembly GCA_038996855.1. Classification (NCBI taxonomy): domain Eukaryota; kingdom Viridiplantae; phylum Streptophyta; class Magnoliopsida; order Solanales; family Solanaceae; genus Solanum; species Solanum aculeatissimum. The sequence goes on along the minus strand of JBCEWC010005247.1, from coordinate 17,248 downwards.
GGATATTCTCAATGTAAATAATACTCAAAGGATCTCCTATGCACTTTCGCAATATAGACACCTGAAACACCAAATGAATTGCTCCCAATTCTGAAGGCAAATCAAGCTCGTATGCCACCTTGCCAAACTTTGTATAATCTAATATGGTCCTACATACCTAGGACTAAGTGTCAAACTCTAAGCCTCATCATCGAACGTCTATATAAAACTTCTGCCGACTCTGGGTCATTTACAATCAGTCTCTAATAAGTTTCACTTTTTCATTGCTTGCTGAACTAGATTAGGGCCTAGCAACTTTGCCTCTCCGACCTCAAATCAATCAATCGGTGACCTAAATCTTCACCTGCATAGTGCTTCATAAGGTGCCATTTGAATACTAGCTTGAAAGTTGTTATCATAGGTCAACTCGATAAGAGGTAGATGATCATTCCAACTTCCTTTAAAGTCCAACACATAGGCAACTAACATATCTTCAATGGTATGAATGGTACGCTCTGTCTGCCTATCAATTGTGGGTGAGAAGTAGTGCTAAGATTTACTTGAATGCCCAGACCCTTCTGAAAAGACTTTAAAAAATATGTTGTAAATTGAGCCCCTCGATCAGAGATAATAGATAATGGAACTCCATGAAGGTGAACAATTTCTCGAATGTAAAGACTAGCATAATTCTCTGCCAAATATGTCATTCTTACTGGAAGGAAATGAGCAGAATTTGTTAGCCTATCAATGATTACACAAATAGAATCATACCTGCGTGGAGTACGAGGTAGACCAGTGATGAAGTCCAATTTATCATGTCCCATTTCCATAGCAAAAGTTCAATATACTGAGCTAGGCCTCCAGGTCTCTTATGTTCTACTTTAACTTACTGGTAATTGGGGAATTGGGCTACCATCTTTGCAATATCCTTTTTTTGCCATTCCACCAATAGATTTGTCAAAGGTCCTTATATATTTTATCGCTCATGGGTGGGCTGAATATCTAGAATAATGGGCTTTAGAAAGAATCTTGGCATGGAGCCCTCTAATGCTTGACACACATAAGTGGCCCTGGTATATAAGAATTCTATCCCCAGTTAGTTCAAATAAAGGATTTTACTATTGTGGAATACCTCCCCTGGGTGTCATAAGCTTAGGATCCTCATGTTTTCACTCTTTTACTTTAGTAATAAAGGAAGATTCTGTTATATTATGAATGATTACACGTCAATCCTTTGCATCCACCAATCAAACTTGCAAACTAACTAGCTGACATAGGTCTTTTGTCATTTTAACCTTATCAACCTCAATATGGCTTAGACTTTCCATGGAATTTACGCTAAGTGCATTAACAACGACATTAACTTTGCCGAGATGGTATAAAATGTCAACATCATAATCCTTTAGTAGTTCTAGCCACCTTCTTTGTTGTAGGTCCAACTCCTTCTGCTTAAATAAATAGTGGAGGCTCTACTGGTAGGTAAAAATATCAATATGAACCCCGTATAGATAATGGCGCCAAATGTTTAAGGCAAAATAACTACGACGAGCTCAAGATCATGAGTAGGATAGTTTTGTTCATATTTCCACAACTATCTAGAAACATATGCGATAACCTAACTATGCTGCATAAGAACACAACCTAGGCCAATTCTCAAGGCATCACAATACATCTCATAACCTTTGGTTCCATCCAGAAGAACTAAGATAGGTGCGGTGTGTAAGCCTCTCCTTTGGCTCTTGAAAACTCTGTTCACATTCTTCAATCCACTAAAACTTAGCTGCTTTATGCGTCAATATCGTCAGTGGCAAAGAGATAGAGGAGAACCCCTCAACAAACCTCATATAATATCCTATCAAGCCCAAAATAACTATGGACCTCTGTTGGATTCAAGGGTCTTGGCCTGGCCATTACTGCTTCAATATTTTGGCCATCAACCTTAATACCATCGCCTGTAGTAACATGGCCAAGAAAAGCTATAGAAGTTAACAAAAATTCACATCTAGAGAATTTAGAATATAACCTATTGTCCTGGAGAGTCTGTAATATAGCTCGCAAGTGGTCTACATGCTCAATAAATACGATCATAAATTCATCCAAGAATGGTTTAAAGACCTGATTCATTAGATCCATAAAAGTTGTTAGGGAATTTGTAAGCCCAAAGGACATAACAAGGAACTCAAAATATACATACCTCGTTCTAAATGTTGTCTTTGGAATATCAACATCCCTGATTCACAACTGGTGGTACCTGAATCATAAGTTGATCTTTGAAAGGCATTTGACACCCTGCAACTGGTTGAACAAGTCATCAATCCACCAAAGAGGATACTTATTCTTGATAGTGACTTTATTTAGTTGACTATAATCGATACACATCTATAAGAAACCATCTTTATTTCAAACAAAGAGCTCTGGAGTACCCCAAAGAGATGTGTGTAGCCTAATAAAGCCTTTATCGAGTAAATCCTTCAGTTGTTCCTTCAATTCCTATAACTCTGCAGGAGCCATTCTGTAAGGGAAATGGATATAGGCTATATATCAAGAAGAAAATCTATAGAAAAATTGATATCCCTTTTGGGGGAATCCCTAGAAATTTATTAGGGATTACCATCTGGAAGTCATTCACAATAGAGACTGACTTAAGGGTCACTTGCTAATAAAATATCTCATCTGTCCACAATGGTAACATGAACCTGATCCCTCGTCTGTTCTCGCCTCTAGTTGTCTCTCATAAATAGAAACTATCCTGGTCAATAGCTAAACTTCCTCCCTTATCCCTTTCTCCCTAATCTCTAGTAGGTCTGGGGGGAGGGGGGGGGTACTGGATGTCCTTGTGCTCCAACAGGTTTTAGGGAATCGTGTACTATGGATACTTGAGACTCTATGTGTGCCTCTATGGGGAATATATCCCCCTGACCTGGCAATGAATAATTGGTACCTTCTCTCTTATCCATATCTATCACATGTCATACTATCTCATGAGTGTAGAAAGCCCATTAAATAAAAACCATAAAGCACAATTTAGATTTCATATGTTCCTATAGCCTTGCTCTACAACATGATCTATTAAGAGAAATAATTGTAAACATCCCTAAATGCCACTTTGCCTTCTGATTATAAGTGTGGTGCAAGACACACTCATAAGCAAAACTCTACTAGACACATTATTGTGGACTCCCTGGGACATGACCTGCTCTGATACCATGTTTGTCACAACCCAAAAGAAGGGGAGGCATGACTGGAACTCGATACCGTCATTGGCCGAGTAAGCCACTGAACATGCTAGCTGACTAGCCTAGGGGCTAAAAGATTGAGCAACATAAAATTTGAAAAACTAAGCCTAGACCATTTCGCTCATGGCCTGGTCAACAATAAATCATGTACATCAGGATAGGTAAACAAAAATAATAAAGTACTAGCTAGTCGATAAGGCTACAACAACAAAGGTATAGTCACACACTATATGTATATATGTCAATCCTATGACTAGAGACTAGAAAGCACAAAAGAACCAACCAAAATAACATGTCCACAATAGCCTCTAAGAGATTCACTAATACTACCGAGATAGGGCCCTGACTATACCCAACTGTACAACAAAAAGTAAGCATCCTGTGGAAGCTCCAGGAAGAGGTGGAGCTTACCAACTCATAGCTGAATTGGGCTCCTAGTAGAGGGGTCGATTAGAGTCGCTACCTAAACCTGCACCCTCGAAATAGAATGCAGTGTCCCAGGTAATGACACGTCAGTATGAATAATTATGTACTGGTATGTAAGGCAAAAAATAAAATCATAAATAACTGTAGTAAAAAGGGTAATAAAAATACCACCTGTAACCATAAACAAAATTCAGGTAACCTTCTTGGCCAACACTCAGCCTCCTAGTGATCAAATATGTATGGTATACTCGAGTAATTGCATATCGTGAATACATATATATATAGATGCAAATTCATGACATACCCAATCAATACTAGCAATGGTGGTCCTTTCTGGGAGCTTCCCGATATCATATCTGCCAACCTGTGGCCATTTGTATCATATACATATATATAGTCAGTTGTGTAAATAGGCCCCATACCTCCAATTATAGCTCGAAGTCAATGCATAGCGTGCCATATATGATATGAATATTGAATGCACATAGTAGGCCATAACATGAATTTAGCCAATCTTGACTCATTGGTATACTTATTCTCATAACGTCATAATCATTGTCATAGCATATACACATGACCCGTGGGGTCTTACAGATCTTTTGAATAAGTTTGGGAACTTAACTCAACATTTAGAACGAGGTCTTAACTTTAGAAATGTTCATAAAGATGCTTCACATAATGCTTATACATGGTTTCATGTCATTTAGTAAAAGAATGTATTTAAAAGAATCAAGTGCCTTAGTAGTTTAAACAGGAGCATTATACTAGAGATTATTGGAAATCAACGTGTCAGGTTCTAAGTAATTCAATTATAGTTTTAGTATGGAAGAAGGACTGATTATGAACACTACATTCCTCTCGCAATCTGCCTTTTTTTAAGTAACACCACACCTAAAAGAGTAACACCTCAACATAAGGATAAATAGTCAACAAAACTGATAAATTGATATATAAATATTGAATGTCCAATTTGGTAAATTAATGGAATGCAAACCTAATAACGTAATGAAGATAATTCAGTTATGATCCCAATGCCTTTTACAGAAGGTCGTTCTAGCAACAAAATAGTAAAATATTACATTTGACATTTTGGGAATTTCTTGGATTTCGTGCTAAAAGAAGGGGCAGAGCTTAGACTTAACATACCTTTCCAACAGACAAGTTTCTTCACGAAAGTTGTTCCTCACATCCTAAGCTTCGCAACAACTATATACATGTAGCTTACAAACACCTATAAACAATCCATAAATTAGCATTAATGGACAAATTTTCCATATAACATTTACGCGAGGAAACGTCCATAGAACATTGTCAAAATAGTCGTAAAAGAGTGCCAAAATGATTATCTAAAAAAACCAGTGCTCCATGCACTCCGCACTTATGCTCAACACACATCCCTACTAGGAGGTTTTGAAGCGATTTTACTCAAGTATTTAACCTAGCATGGGTTAGGATCGTTCCCACGAAGAATATGGTATACTTTGGATTAGCACACTTCTGTAAATTTAGTTGATATACTATAATATCTCCCAAAAATAGAAAAATAAAAAATGAATATAACGAAGGGGGGATTTGCGATAAAAATAAATTCTAAACTATAACAACAAATTATTTGTAATTAGTAGATAAACGAACTAGGGTGACGTGTTCCCCGTAACTCCCTAACTAAGTGTTCTTGGATACTTACAACTCTTTTCTGGTGTATAGGTGCAAGACAGTAAGTTAAGTTCTCCTAAATCCTTGATCGGGCATCTAGGTTAATTTCATCACACTACTGGATCAGTCTCTGTGATATGGCGTTACTAACCCTTACTTTTAATCCTAGATCAAAACTACTACCCCTAGTAGCCTGATTAGTTGAGAAAAAGTCAATTAACCTCTGTTAATTACTTCTTTTCCTATTCGTCACCTCCTGGATCGGGAAGGTGATACTAGGCGAGTTATAACGTAGGCCATCCATTAAAAATTAGTTAAATTGAAGAAGTTAATTAATACATCCTAACACCATCCAAGAAATTGCACATACTCCAAGTTTATCTTGGTTAGTTCGTCATGGTTCCCACAACCCTAGTTGTGGATTTAGCCGCGCATACTTGAGGTTTGATTAGAAATCATGTAAGAATAATACCTAGTTAAATAAATTATGCAACAAGATTTGATGAACAAAATCCAAAATCTCAATGAAATTACAAACTTGAATTAATTGAATCACAAAATATTGTTCACAAGTATGTAAGTAATGTTCTAAGACGTTCTCTATTGATCTATATATGATAAAAACCCAAAATACCTATTTATAGTACTTAAAATATAAGGCTGAAATGAAATAGGATAACTATGTTACGAACACCTTTTACGACTCGTGAGACAGTTCACGACTCGTGAGACAGTTCATGACTCGTGAGACAGTTCACGACTCGTGATACAGTTCACGACTCGTGAGTCGGGGTCTCATGGAATGTGGTTGTAGCTACTGGAACTCTTCATGAAACCTCCTTCACGAGTCCTGAAGGATTCCATGACCTGTGAAGGGTTTCGTCTGAGCCACTTTCAACAACCCTTCACTTTCTGCTTCTTCAGTTCACGACCGCGCTCTATGACTCGTATGTTGGTCAACGACTTGTGCTTGGAGCTCGTAAAATGGGACTCACTTTTCAACCCCTCTCTGGAAAAACAAACAAAACCCCCTATATGACTCATGAAATGATCCACGACCCGTGGAGGGTCTCGTAAATTGCTAATATTTTTGCAAAAACTGTACTTCAAGCTCAAAACCACGTTAACACTGAAATCTTAGAAAAATAAACAAAAAAACATCAAATCTACTCACATCGCTTTGAGAACGCATAAAATCACAAGTTTTAAGCATTAAAAGTATTGTATTTTTGCAGCATATCAACACCTTCAACTTAAAATTATTGCTTGTCCTCAAGCGACGGACTCAATCTACTTAAGTAGCATAGAGACATAGAAATCAACCTAGTGGCACAAAATACATCAAAATCTCAAATAGATACCCAAATCTCCTAAAAACACAAATTAGTTAGTTATCTAGTAAACCAATGCAAACTATTAAATTCCAACAGTGCAACTATGACAAGCCATGCAACAATAAATAAGCAACATATCATTGAATTAGTTCAGTATCACAATGCAATGCAAATGCCCTCACAGAAAGAAGTCCCATCATACACTCTGGGTGATATTTTCAGTTCAAGTTCATTGGGACTATATCAAAACACTCACTCTCACAAAAGATATTCAACTACTGTGCCCAATACCATATGCTTTTCCCTATACTCTAGACTTATGACCTATTGACTAGTCGGACTAGGATCACATTAGGAATTTTGAAGATTGTAATGTAGGCTCAGGGGGATTTGGAGTGATTTTATGGATACATACTGACTGCGACCCTCCTTGATACTGCATTATTTACCACTTTTTCCCTACCAACCTATCACTTTTCTTTTCTTCTCCCTTTTTCCCATTTTTCGACTGTTTAAGGGTGTATTTTTCTTCTTTTTAGCACTTTGCCCTTATTCATGTACACTATTTTGAACTTTCGCAAATAAATTATTTTTTTTGCACCCTTTTCATTCTTTTTCTTCCCTTCTGTATATCACTACGTATTTTCCCTTCTTTTATGACTTCTCCTTGTACCAACCACCCTCAACTTAGGCTTTTGGCCTAAGATGAGGTGCACAATATCTAACCTTTGAACCAAGCCACTTTTTGGGTAGCCACCCTCAACTTAGGTTTTTGTCCTGAGTTGAGGTTCACAGTGTTCAAGGAAAGACCAGGGCCAAATTTGAGATTTATCATTTATTAAGGTCCAGGCTTATTAGGTGTTTACAAAGAATAGGGTTAATATTAGGCTCATAAATAGGGATCGAGCGATAATTAACATCTTTAGTTGGTCATATTTAAGCTAAGTGGGATAAATTATAACAATGGCCTAAGATCCTTTCCTAACCAACTAACCTAAAGTCTAAATCCTGAGTAACAAGGCAAGTTCTGAATTAAAGTACAATAGAGAATCTTGCAATTACGCTCACTCACTCATGGAACTGCTTTACATGTTAACATAACTTATCAGATCATGATTTTTATCACAGTCACACACTTATCAGAACAAACACTATCAGATAACCTAATCATGCATGGTTACTATCAAACTAACAAAACAAAAATTTGGTGGGTATCATTTTTACACAAAATTTACTATGTCATTGATATCAATACTATGTACTATACATGCTACCTAAAACATCCTAAACATGCCGGTTCAACATAAAATAAAAATCCACAAGGAAAGAACACAAGCAAGAAAACCCTTTTGAATAAACAATTAGGGTAGTTATAGGCCAAAGTTACTCAGACTTCACTGAGGCCGTATAACTATCCATACCCTATAAAAGAGATTGTGCATTGTCCTCAATGTATGTGAGTAAAATAAAAGGAACTATGGTAAAAAAAACATATTTGGGAACCTAAGAGCCTCTCTTTGTCTCGCTCTGTCCACCTTCCACAGAACTGGTGGACTCTTCAACAGTAGGAGCAACTCGGGAGGAACTCGTACCTCTAAGGAACTGGCAAGCACGCTCCTGTCTGGCCTCCTTATCCTCTCGGGATCTGTCCAGGGCAATCCTTAGGTCCCTCTCTTCTGTCTTCTTACCATGAAAATGCTCCACATCTGCATCATCTGTGCGGGGCTGCTTCTTGAGGGAAGTCTTTATGGACTCATCTGGATCGAACATGTCTACAATTGGTGTTGCAGCTGGCATGGTAGACGTCAAGCCTAATGGAATAACCAATGTTGCAACAATGTTGGCCCAGAGCTACTGAACCTCCATATGCATAGACGATAAATCAATAAGAGCTGTTTTCGTCTAGATTCGCTCCTCAAATGCATCGATGCGACCGTCCACCGGTGCAACCCCTCTCTGATGGCGATAGTGGTGAATGTCTGCATATAACTCTCCACCTCTGAAATAACCTGGCGAACCCAGGGCCTCCACTACTATAGTAGTTGAGCTAACTGTGACTCAGCATGTGTTAGTCTTTGTGCCAGTGCCTAAAAAGATATTGCCGACACGAATGCAATGCCAACAAGTGCTGAAGTAGTGAATGTAGACTTTGCGACAACAATAGTAGCAATAGCGGACCCCCTCCCCTCAGTAGTCTCAGTCTATGTAGGGCCCTCTGTTGGCTGTAAAGCGGCCGAACTGGAGGGCTCAGTTGTAGGCACGGAGGTAGGCAAGTCTGGAAGTTCAATCTATGGCCTCGATGTCCTATGCAGAGCAACTGGGTTTTCTTCATCCTTGATCAGGCTAACATCTAGTGTGCGCTGTACCTCCAGTAGTATGTCCACGTATTGTAAAATACGAACCCCCTCCGTCATACATAGACGGTGTATCAAGCATGGGAAGAGGATAATCCTGGACCTCCTCAGGGCCGCCTCATATATCTGCTCGATGATCAATGTTGCCTAGTTGATAGAATAGCTAGCGAATATATTGGCCACTAAAATGGCTCTCTCCGGTATCAAAGTATTATCCACAAGTGTAGGCCAAATCCTCGAGCGCACCACTGCCTACCAAAATTTAGTGAGGAAGCAAAGCGAAGCCTTGGCAATAAGCTCTGAAGACATAGCTACCCAAGTAGGGTCAGGTCTTACAACAGCAATGTGGGTAGCCACCCACCTCGTCAAATGGGCCTAGCACTCCAGGTCCTTCATGACTCCTAAGTCACGTGCTTGCCCCCACTCTGTGGTCGAACTCAGCTGTAGAACTGGGGGATGCAAACTAGAGTCCAAATAGCATCCACCAGATGTTCTCCTCCGAGATGTCAACCACCCGACCCCGTACTCTAACCTCCTCTAGACTGGGCTGGCTAAGGGGATTCTGCCCTTTGGGAAGAGTGTTGTGTATTGTGGCGGCGTAGGAGGCGAAGAACTCCCTCACCAATACCGGTGAGTACCTCCTACCCGACTATTCCAACCACTGGAGTCTATGTTATTCGATAGTGTCCTCTAGCCCTAGGACACTATCGAGTCCTCTGGTGATGACACAGGACTTCTCTAGTATAGAATGAGCAAGTCAACCACACTCGTTTCTCTACATATCCTTCATACAGATAGTCTACATGCCCTCGATACACCACTTTCTTTCCCCTATGTCTGATGATGACTCAGGTTTGTGAGGGCTGGAGGATTATGAGGAGTTTGAACCCTCCTCAGAACCAGATCCGGACCCCCTCTAGAAGGAGGTCATCTGAATGCTACTGCTAGCCTGGTCACCTCCCTCATCAGACTGGGGGGGGGGGGGGGGGGCAGACCACAATAGTATGTGATGTAGCATGCCTAGAAGACACTCGAGTCTATTGTGGCTCTACATTGGAGTCTGGATGGATGACAAGATCCTGTATAGAGCCACTAGACTTAGGGGTATGCTCCAAATCTGTGGCCTCATCTAGCAGGCGGGCCTTCAAAGCTCGAATCTCTTCTTTCTTAGATTTAGGGGCCATGGCACCTGCAAGACATAGAATCATGAAATGGGTTAGTTCCATGAATTGCAATTCAAACACAAGAAAAAATTTCAGAACTGGACTGTGGAGATTTGGGTTTATAAAACCCTCCTCACGAATCATAGAATGCTCTACGGGTGGTAAAGGGTTTTGTGAGATAGTGTGTGGTTACTATTTAGCTCACTGGACTTGTATCCACGAGACCCAGTCACGACTCGTAGAATTCTCTATGTGTTGTAGATGAAGTTGTGGATGTAAGTCCTAGATCTGGTTCAATACTGGCAACCAATACGAGACCCATCTACGAGTCATGGAAGGTCTTGTATGATGAGGCCTCAAGAATAATCAACACTAGAGCCTTCCACAAGGGGCAACCACGACTTGTGGACTGATCCACGAGTTGTAGAAGACCCTCGTAGACATGACCAGTGTTCAAAAATTCTTTTGAAACCTCCTCTACGAGTTGCCCCGACCAATTTTATCAGTTAAACAACATGTATACACAAGGATTTCTGCACCAACATCTAAATTTACACTAATTCACCAACCCTCATCATGCCTTACCCCATCAAAAATAATTTATGATGCATTTTAATTATTTCGACCATTCGTCAACATTTGTGCTACAACTTGGCCATGTGAATGCATTTTCAACTAAATTATAATGACCAAGTAGTCGTATTACACAATTTAACATATCCACCCTTTTCGGCATCAACATTTACCTTAATCAGATAATCACAAGGTATGACTAAATTTTTAAGGCATAGGAATAGATTTCTGACTCTGATAACCCATCCCCAACTCCATTCAAGCTCACTCAAAATCACAATTTAATTGGGAAAGGTTTAGAACCTGTAGACTTACCAATTTGAAATGAGATTAAGAGGAGAGTGATAGGGAGACAGTGAGGGTTTGAAACCCTAGTGGATGTGGGGTCACCAGAGTTTGGCTGGAAAAGTGATGTGGGATAATGTAATGATGATCAGAATTTGATGGGGTCTAGGGTTTTCGGTCATCAGTTATTTGCAAATAAGGGGTCAAAATAATTTTGGCCCCTATTTAAATCATGTCGGGTCGGGTCATGATGTAGGGGTTTTGGCTTCACAAAAGGCTAATTACAGGTCGTGGAATGCTCTACAGCCTGTGAATCGGGGTTTCGTGGAAGCCTAAAACCCTTTCATCCCCACCTTTTTTCTACGAGTCATAATATGAGTCATGTCTTGCAATATAACTCGTGACGAGTCTCATAAACCACCTTGACACTTAGGCAAATTTCAAGGACTTACCTGGGGTCCTCAAACCCAATCCACAACCCGTAGTTCTACATACGAATCATGGACTTGGTTCGTGGACTAGAGTGCATCCTATCCTTGATCACTGAAGATCTTCACGAGATGGTCTATGGGTCATGAAATACAACACGTCCCATAGAGCAGGTCGTGAACTTTAGTTTCTATTCCTTTTCAGTCAGAATTGGCTGACTTGGTCTGGTACCTACAAAACCTATAAAAATACACTGTTACCCTATAAAACTCCAGTCCATTGTCCAAAATTTACAGTCTAAAAATACAAAACGCTAGTGTAATCTAAAGTCTAAAGATAAAAACTAAAACTAAACTAATTATTACAAAAAAATATCTTAGGTTGCCTCCCAAGCAACGCCTGATTTAACATCGTGGCATGACGTGGGCCATCTGATTACTCAGACTTCATCAATAGCCCAAACCTCCATGTTAAGCTCGTCAGGCCTCTTCATTGATCTATAGACGTTGAAGGTGACTTCTTCGTCATTCAATCTAAACTTGAGGAGGTCGGATTCCATGTTCACCAGGGATTGCCCAGTGGCCAAGAAAGGCCTTCCCAAGATGATTGGGACTTCAACGTCAACTTTGCAGTCCAATATAATAAAGTTCACGGGAAATATGAACTTGTCCACCTTAATAAGGACATCATGCAAGATCCCCACTGACTTCTTCACAGTACGGTCAGCTATCAAAAGTTGTATGCTAGTCGATGTAGGGGCTGCCAGGTCGAGATTCTTGAAAATCACAAGGGGCATTAAGTTAATGCTGGCACCAAGATCATATAATGCCCTTGTGAATTTTACATCCCCTATAGTGTAGGGAATGGTAGGTGCTCTGGGGTCCTCTCTCTTCTGTACCAAGGATCGGGTAGAGATAACACTGCAATGTTGGAGCTCTTGTGAGAGCTCCTGACTCATGGTGCACTTTTTCATCACCAAATCCTTCATGAACTTTGCGTACCCGGGCATCTTCTCCAATTCCTCAATTAGTGGGATGTTGATAGACAACTGCTTCAACATGGAAAGGAAATGTTTGAACTTACCTTCCTTCTTCTTTTTCTTTAATCTTTGTGAGAAGGGAGGAAGAGGTCGAGGAATGGGTTTTTACTGTGTTAACGCAACATTTCTTTTCTCAGTTCGAACACTAACATTTCTATTTTTTTCTTGCTTATCAACAACACCCTCATCACGAACCTTATCATCATCTACAGACATAGGAGGGTTAGTTATCTGCTTCCCACTGTGCATTGTGATAGTCATACATTGCCCTTTATTCTTTGGATTTTGGATAGTGTTGTTGGGAAAAGTACCCTTCTAGCATTGGTTGAGCTGGGTCGATATCTGGCCAAACTATTGTTTGAGCTGCTTAATTATGACTGAATGATACTTGATCTTCTGGTTAATATTGAAGATGTCAGTCCTCATCCCCCTTAGTGTCTCATCCTATGCATCAACCTTCTTCAGCAATCTATCATATATCGCCTCGACCCTGGACGAACCTGCACCAGTATCACGATTGTGGGGTGGAACATAAGTGCCACTTCTATAACCATCTCTGCGATCCCATTCAATATCTCTCTCTCGGCCTCTATTTCGATCATAAAATCCACCCCTGTTGTTGTTGTTATAGGCTTCCTCATTTCTGTAGTTCTAACCCTGGTTTTCTTGCCCTTGGCGCCAGTAGTTCTGATTGAACCCTTGGGCATTGGGCCGAAAAACCCCCATCTGCTCAGCTATGAAAAAAGCCTCATATTCAAAATAGGGTTTCTCATACATGGGTGCCCGGACAGGCTGATGGAAAACCGCATTCACCTTCTCAACATTCTACTTCATCAACAACTCCACGTTGGTACTAATCCGTGCAAGTTCCTACATCACTTCTTCACTAACTTATGCTTGCACCGGAGTAGTCGTAATAGCAAATGAGCTCCTTGTTGTGGCCTTGTCCTTTGTGCCCTATGCATGATTTGTTTTGACCACCCTCTCTAGCATCTCGGCGATCTCCTGAAAGGTATGATCTATGAAAATCTGCCCATGATGGTGCCAGTGACTACTTGCCCGTTCTCATCAAGCGCTCTGGAGAACATTTCAACCGGCGAATCATCTATGATCTTGTGGTCAGGAACCCTTCTCAAACACTTTGAAAACTGCTCTCATATAGTACCGATCGAATCACCAGAAAACTGCTCGAAGTTATTAATCTCCTATTTTAGTTTGAGATTTTTGGAGATGGGGAAATACCTCTCCAAAGAGGTTACTTCAATTCAGCCCAGCTGGTGATCGAACTCTATGGGAGCTCAACCAACTAAGACGTTGCATTATCGGTAAGAGATAATGGGAATACACGGAGCCCAACGACATCCATAAATAGATTTTTATTCCCTATTACACTCTTGCAGTTAAAAATAACGGTGTGCAGATGATTGTGTGGATCCTCTGATAGAAGCCTTGCGAATAACTCGCGATTCTGAAGAATCTACAATAGCCCACTCGACACGACAAACTTAGTATCATCCAAAAGTGGAGGTAACACTATTGATCCAGTGACATCCATAGCCATCAGGTTCAATTGATATTGATTCCAATCATATGCTGCGGTTCAAAGTCCCTTAGGATATGGAATGACTATGGGTGGGTTTTCCCCATTAGGATTCAATGCAGCGCTCGTCGCATTCTCAACATCATTACTGGGTTTTCGGGCCATTCGTCTTCTAGTTTGCTCAATCTCTGGATCAAAAAGAATCAAGCGAGTTCCTCAACTTCTAGTAGTTGACATGTACTGTTCACCCGCACCCTATATCAAAACAAAAACAACAAAAATGTAAAATTAGGGAAATACAAAGGAATCTATCAAATTATAGTGTGCTAATCAAGTCTAGCCATATTCCCCAACAACGACGCCACTAAATGCTCTACGCACTCTGTGCTTATGCTTAGCACATACCCCTACTAGGAGATTTTGAAGTGATCGTACTCAATTATTTAACCTAATATGGGTTAGGATCGTTCCCACGAGGAATATGGTAGACTTTGGAGTAGCACACTTCTGTAAATTGAGTTGATATACTCTAATATCTCCAAAAAAATGAAAAAATGAATATAATGAAGGGGGGATTTGCGATAAAAATAAATTCTAAACTATAACAACAAATTATTTGTAATCAGTAGAGAAATGAACTAGGGTGACGTGTTCTCCATAACTCCCTAACTAAGTGTTCTTGGAGACTTGCGACTCCTTTCTGGTGTATAGGTGTAGGACAGTAAGTCAAGATCTCCTAAATCCTTGACCGCGCATCTAGGTCAATTTCATCACATTACTGGATTGGTCTCTGTGATGTGGCGTTACTAAACCTTACTTTTAATCCCAGGAAAAAACTACTACCCCTAGTAGCCTGATAAGTTGGGAAAAAGTCGATCAACCTCTGCTAATCACTTATTTTCCTATTCGTCACATCCTGGATCAGGTAGGTGATACTACGCAAGTTCTAACGTAGGCCATCCGTTAAAAATCAGTTAAATTAAAGAGGTTAATTAATACATCCTAAACACCATCGAAGAAATTATAAGTAATCCAAATTTATCTTAGTTAGTTTGTCATGGTTCCCATAACTCTAGTTATGGATTTAGCCATGCATACTTGAGGTTTGATCAGAAATCATCGAAGAAGAATACATAATTAAATAACTTACATAACAAGAATTGATGAACAAAATCCAAATTCTCAATGAAATTGCAAACTTGAATTAATTGAATCACAAAATATTGTTCACAAGTATGTAAGTAATGTTCTGTAGACGTTCTCTATTGATCTATATCTGATAAAAACCTTTAAAAAAACCTATTTATAGTACTTAAAATACAAAGCTAAAACAAAATAGGATAACTATGTTGGCACTGGTCACGACCACCTTTTAAAACTTGTGAGACATTTCACGGCTCGTGAGTCGGGGTGCATGGAATGTGGTTGAAGCTACTAGAACTATTCACAAAACCTCCTTCACGAGTCATGAAGGATTCCGCGACCCATGAAGGGTTTTTCCTGAGCCACTTTTAGCACTCTTTACTTTCTATTTTTTTAGTTCACGACCACACTCTACGACTCGTATGTTGGTCTACAACTTGTGCTCGGATCTCATAGAGTGGGACTCATTTTTCAACCCCTCACTGGAGCAACAAATGAAACCCCCTCTACTACTCATGGAATGACCCACGACCCGTAGAAGGTCTCATAAACAGCTATTGTTTCGCAAAAACAAACATCAAATCTACTTACATCGCTTTGAGAACGCACAAAATCTCAAGTTTTAAGCATTAAAAGTGTTGTATTTTGACACCACTTTTTCACAGTCAAAAAACATCCCCAAACATAGTTAAAAGAGGGAAAAACAATCGCAAAGCGTAAGGCATGAATTTCAAGGCATGCAGGCAAATGTTAATGGTAAAAATATGAAGAACTTACCTAAATCACTTAGGGACCTGGTGGGAGCTTTCTCTTCAGCTTCTATACTATTTTGGGATGAAAATAATTAATTTTAAGCATTAAAGCATCAAAATAGCCGACATATAGTTGGGCTTGACTCGACCCATCCCATGACCCGATTTCCTGCTCGGGCAGTCGCGGTAAAACTCTCATAACTTTTTATTTTGAAGTTGTATTGATGTGCGGTTTTATGAGTTGCAAAGACTCATAGATATTCAATTTGATAGGTTATGGCCCTTCTAATTCTTTATATTTTGGGATATATGATCTGATACATTTGACCCAAATTTAAGAAGGATTTCTTAAAGAAGCTTACAGTAACTTTTGCCAAACTTTATCTTGCAACTTCCTTGACTCTGAAACTTAACATATGAACTTTGGGCTATTAAAATACCCCTTAACAATTCATTATTATCAAATTATACACTCTTAGTGCCATCCGAGAAGTGAAACTCAATTTAAATCTTTCGAAAAGGGTGAGGTGCAACTTGGACCATCTCTCTAATCCCGAATATGCATTTAGGGGATTTCTTTGACTTAAAAATTTAAGCCTTTGATATTACCACCTATTTGCAGCCTTTTATCCTTAGGTTCTATCCAGAGTGATATATGCCTTATACAACATGCCACAATATATATATTATGGAAGACGAGAAACACGGGGTCTCACATACAAAAAACAAAAGCACAAAATAAAAGTAAAATCACGGAACAACCTTACAACTAAAAGTAGTAGCTAATAGATAATTACTTCATCATATTCCCCAGCAATGGTGGCAAAATTTGATACTCCCAAATTTACACTCCAAACGAAGAGTAAAGTGTTCGTTGATCAAATATAGAACCCAATAAGAGTTGGGGTCGATCCCACAAGGAATGTGGTGAGAATATATCTATTTGCACTTATTTTCAGGTGTAATGTCTAGTTCCCAGAAACAAATATGCGTAAAGTAAATAGGGTGGGTGGGTTTGAGTGGAAGAACTAATAGATTTGCATGAACCACTAAAAGGAATGTAATAACAATTGGATTTCAAACAATTGATTAGACACTAGGACTGTGTTCCCCACTGTCACGACCCGGATAGGGGGCCTAGATGTGACATGACGAAAGTGGACCCGAAGACCCTCGATCAAGCCATCATAGCTTCATTACACTCATCATCGGTTCGGAAACGCGGAAGCTAAGCATGTAGCATATAAGCTCTAAGGGTTTAAGGGCTTGTGACTCAAGCTATGGGGGCAAATTCGGGAATGGGAGGAACATGCTTGCACATAGCACATAATCATACATC
>JBCEWC010005246.1:0-25414 GCA_038996855.1 Solanum aculeatissimum | reverse complement strand
TTCACTTGGAAATTTTGGATTTTGATACGATTGCTCTAAAATTTGGGTTAGACCCATTTCCCACTCAATTTGACCCCTTAAGCAAGAATATGAAGTCAGATTTTTGAAAAACAAAAAGGATTTTTAGATATAGCTAAAATAAATTTTCGGTAACTTCCGAAGCACATTTTTAGAAACTTTTTGGGTCGTTTCACTCGTGCTGATAACGTGTTATAAAATTATAAATTAAAATAAAGAGAAAGTAGAGAGTATAGAGAAGATTTATTGCTCTTGAATAATAATCAGTTGTATTTTAGAATGAAGGAAGCTTATATTTATAAGGAAAAACTGACTTGGTCTCCAAGTAAGAAACTGACTTGGTATTCAAATTGGATTCCTAACTATTATAGGAATCCATATAATAGACATACACTACAAATTAAATATGTTTATAACACACAAGTATATTTGCGGCTCATTTTATTCCTACTTTGCAGCCATTTGACTATAATTAGCTAGCATATTGTGGATCATTCACTTTTATTATGGATCGGTTAATCTCTAATATGAGACTTTTCAATATAAGATTGAATTTAATCATGTTTCAATATGAATATCGAACATCTATTGAAACAAATCCAAAAAAAATTATTACATACACAATGTACATCTCTCTAATGTGAGGAATTTGAACATCTCTTCCTAATATATATTACATAAATTCTAATACAAATCTTTATAAAAGGTAATTTTCATACATTAATGATTAAAAAATATAATTTATAATAAATATATGAAATAAACTAGAAGAAAAATAAAAGAAATCACACTTTTTAGCTACCTTTTACTATCAATCTTTCAAGTCAATATATT
Source organism: Solanum aculeatissimum (assembly GCA_038996855.1). NCBI lineage: Eukaryota > Viridiplantae > Streptophyta > Magnoliopsida > Solanales > Solanaceae > Solanum > Solanum aculeatissimum. The sequence continues at coordinate 24,562 of JBCEWC010005246.1, read as the reverse complement.
TCATGAATCACTTTAAATAACAAAGCAAGTAGAAAAGAATAAAAGAGAGAGAAAAGGTAATTTTTCAATTAAAAAACAAAAAAGGATGAAGAAGAATAGATATATTTATTCTTTTATTTTTCTTTACGAACAAAACAATGAGAAAAAAACAATGCTCATTATGCCTACCTGCTCATAGTTGGGTGAGTGGGTGAGGGTTCTATTTTTAAGTAGAATATTGTTCCTATTTGTTTTCTTGATTATAATAATAGAAGTGCTTTTAAACCCCTTATTTTCTAGGAATTTTTTGGAGTGTTTTTTTTCATACGTTTAGCATGTTGCCTCTTATTTTTTTTCTTTCTATTTTTATTTTTTAATTTTCTATAAAAAGAAAAAAAAATCAGATCTATTAATTACAATAAATTTAAAATCCATTAATTTATAAAATACATTTTTCTCTTACCATATAGTTTATGATTTTTTATTTGTTAATGATTTTTTTAAAAATTTAAAATACTGAAATTGTCAAACTTAATTATGTTGACTACTTTTTTGGATTACTACGGATAGTTGTACTGCAAAAATAATGTTGCGGAAATATCGTGGATTAACTAACACACAATCACAAACAAAGAAAATAGAGAAGAAAATAACACAAGGATTTAACGAGGTTCGGCTATGCCTACTCCTCCCAACAAAGACAAATAAAGTTTTCCACCATGAAAGAAAAGAAGAAGTTTACAATGCCCTAGAGTCCTCAACTATATTTTCTATATATAGATCCCAATTAATCCCAAACCTATAAGAGAAAGGTTTTCTTAGCCCAACAAGGACAATATATTCTTTTCCCAAATCTATTAGGACAAGGGTTTCCTATACCAATAGGGATTGTGAGTTTCCTAAAATATACAAGGGAAATTTCAAGACATAATTAATAAATAATTAACAAATCTTCTCCTTGAATTGAATTTCCTTTATCAATTGAAATAACATCTCTCTATCTTGCTCTTAGCCCTTCAAAGGGCTTACTGAGTACTACATACACCAATCAATTCTAGACAATGTCTAAATTTATTGGTTGGGACTGCCTTGATCATCATATCTTCTCGATTATCATGTGTAGACACTTTCTTCACATCAACAAACACTTTAGACATAATATCTCGAATAAAATGATGTCTGACTTTGATATGCTTTGTCCGCTCATGAAACATTTGATGCTTATTAAGATGAATGACACTCTAACTATCACAAAATAGTAAAGTCTTCTATTGAACTAGTCCAAGATCACTTACCAAGTCTTGTAGCCATATAGCCTCTTTTACTACTTCTATAATTACTATATACTCAAACTCTGTGGTGGACAAAGCAACAACAGATTGCAAAGTTGCCTTCCAACTGATGACACTACCAGAAAGAGTAAAGACATAACCTATCACAAATCTTGTTTTATCCAGCTCCCCTGCATAATCAAAATTCACATAACCTATTATTGATTCACTTAGCTTGTCTTTGGAAAAAGTCAAGCCCACATTTGTAGTATCCTTCAAGTATTTCAAAATCCACTTCACTGTCTACCAATATTCTTTACGAGGACATGTCATGTATCTACTCAAAATTCTAACAACTCGTGAAATGTTATGACGAGTGCAAACCATAGCATACATAATGCTACCAACTATACTTGAATATGGAACACTAGACATTTGTTCCATCTCCTTCTCTATCTATGGTGACATTTCTGCAGACAACTTGAAATGGGAAGGCAGAGGAATGGAAATAGGCTTAGCACCTGTCATATTAAATCTCTTAAGAACCTTCTCAATATAGGACTGTTGAGACAACATTAGTTTTACAACTCTTTTATCTCGAGTTATTTCCATCCCCAATATTTTCTTTGCAATGCCCAAATCTTTCATCTCAAACCCTTCACCTAGTTGCTGCTTTAATCATTCAATTTGTGATATACTTTTAGCAGCAATAAGCATGTCATCCATGTACAATAACAAATACACAAAAAAATCATCTCTAAGCTTCTTGTAATACACATAACTATCATGTGCACTTCGAGAAAAGGCATTTTGAATCATAAATGTGTCAAACCTTTTATACCATTGCTAGGTGACTGTTTCAACCCATATAGAGATTTCTAAAGCAAACAAACATGATTTTCTTTACTCAGAGGGTTAAATACCTTAGGTTGATTCATATAAATTTGTTCTTCCAACTTCCCATGTAAGAATGCAGTTTTCACATCTAACTGTTCCAAATCTAAGTTGTGAAGAGCCACCAAAGCTAGTATGACCCTGATAGAGCTATATTTCACCACCATAGAGAATGTTGTATTATAATCTATTTCCTCTCTTTGTGTAAAACCTTTAGCTACCAATCTTGACTTCTATTTTGGTGCTTCAACTCCTGAATTACCTTCATTTATTTTGAAAATCCATTTGTAGTCTATCAACTTTTTTTCCTTAGGCAATGAAACAAGCTTCCATGTTTGATTCTTTTGCACAGATTCAATCTTTTCACTCATAGAAACAATTCATTGATCTACTTTTGAATTAGAAATAACTTCTTTATAGCTATTAGGCTTAAGCACGTTAATGATTTCTGTAACTGATAAAGCAAATTCTATAAAATGTTTATATCCAAAAAGATTTTCATCAACCACGTTTGCAAATCTTTTTAATGGGTTGATCACTCTCTTTTTCTTGCCTATTGCAATGCTATATGATTGTTGTTGTACAGGTACATCATCATTATCATCTTGGTTAATGTCTTGCACCTCATCCACTTTTGAACTATTGGGCTGAGCTAGTAGAGATTTAACTTCTAGCTCTATGCGGTCACTAACACCATGATCTGTTTTTGCTATTGCCTTTTCCTTCTGACTATCCAGTGAGGCAAATTCATTGAATGTCACATCCCTCCTAATAAGTAACCCTGGAGTCTTTTGATCTGTGCACCACAACCTATAACCTTTCACTTTAGTTTCATACCCTAGAAATATGCACTTCTTTGCCCTCAGTTCAAGTTTTCCATCTCTTACATGAACATAAGTCGGACAACTAAATACCCTTAAATTTGAATAATCAGCAGGTGAACTAGAACAAACATCAAAAGGAGTTTTGAACTCAATAACTGTTGATGGAGATCTATTGACCAAATAACAAGCTGTATTGATTGCTTCAGCCTAAAATCTTTGCTAACACATGAGTGTGAAAGCATACTTCGTGCCCTATCACAAAGTTTCCTGTTCATATGTTCTGCAACACCATTTTATTGTGGTGTTCCAACACAGGTGTGGTGTATTACTATTCCCTCTCTATTGCAGAAATCATTAAACTCTATGTTACAAAATTCCAACCCGTTTCCAGTTCTAGATGCTTAACTTTTATTTCGATTTTCCTTTCAAACATTATTCCATATAACAAATGTTAGAAGTGCCTCATCTTATGTTTTTATAAAATACACCCATACCATTCTTGAGTAATCATCAATAAAAGTCATAAAGTACCTGTCACCACTTTTAGAGGGAATTCTATTTGGACCTTACAAGTCTGAATGTATATAATCTAACTTGTCTTTGGTCTTAAGTGTTCCCTTCTTGTTGAACTTCATCCTTGTTTGCTAACCAAACACACAATGCTCACAAAAATTCAAAGCTTGATTTTCGTAACCATCCAATAAATTCTGCTTGTTCAACAAAAACAATCCCTTATCACTCATATGACCAAGTCGCAAGTTCCACAATTGAGACTAATTCAAATCACTCTTTCCAAAAGCTATTATCGCTTCCCATTCAACTACATTGACTTGTAGATAATACATTCTAGAATGAAGCTTGCCTCTCATGAGTACGATAGAGCCTTTACAAACTTTAAATGTCCCATTCTCTGAGTGGCTAAAGTCGAAAGAAAAATTAAATTTCTCTTCATTCGAGGAACATATCAACACTCAATATTTCTGATAATGCTATCGAACATTCTCAATATGATATTACCAATCCCATCTACCTCTAATGAATTGTCATCACCTAGATAGACAGTCCCTGTCTTCTATTTATAAGTTGCAAATCAGGTTTTTTGTGTGGACTCATGTGAAAAGTTGCACCAGAATCAAAAACTCAAAAATTGTGCCTATGATTAGAACTCACAACACGAACTTCTCCTACATAGTCATTGTCATCAGAATTATTACCATTATCGATAATGTTTACTGATTAATCAACTTTCTGATTTCCTTTTTCCTTCTTCAGTTTAGAACAATCTTTTTTGTAATGACCCTTTTCTCCGCACTCATAGAATTTTACTTCGTTGATCTAGATTTTGATCTGACATTAGACCATTTTCTATTAAAGTCCTTTTGTTGTGTTCTTTCCCTACTCAAAAGACCTTCACTCTCAGTTCTACTATCCAGAAAGCTCTTCCTCAACTCTTTAGATTTTAGTGCATTACTAACATCATCAAGTGAGATACTGTCTTTCCCATCTAGCAATGTATCGACAAAAAAATTGTAAGATGGTGGTAAAGAACATAACACAATTAAGACCTTATCCTCACTTTCAATTTTGATATTTACATTCTTCAAGTCCATTATAATTGCATTAAACTTGTCACGTTGAGTTTTGACCGGTGTACCTTCATTCATACAAAGATTGTATAACCTCTCTTTCAAGTAGAGGCGGTTTGTCAGTGATTTCTTAGAATACAGATCTTCTAACTTCTTCCATGCTTTTTCTACAGATTTCTCTTCAGTAATTTTCCGAAAAATGTTATTTGTAACGCTCGTGAATATCACACTCAAAGCGCTGTCCTTCAATTTCGCTTGTTCTGATTCTTTCAATTCTTTTAAAAAATTCTCCTCAATTGCCTTCCATAATCCTTGTAACACCAACGACCATCTCATTCTAATCTTCCATAGACTAAAATTAGACCCCCATCAAATTTTTCTATTTTATACTTTGTAGAAGATGATGAAGACATCTTACCCCTTGATTATGTCTAAAAATCCCAACTAATTCTGATACCAATTATTGCAGAAATATCGTGGATTAACTAATACACAATCACAAATAAATAAAATAGAGAAGAAAAATAACACAAGGATTTATTGAGGTTCGACTATGCCTATTCCTCCCAACAAAGATAGAGAGAGTTTTCCACTATGAAAGAAAAGAAGAAGTTTACAATGCCCTAGAGCCCTCAACTAGATGCCCTATATATAGATCCCAATTAATCCCAAACCTATAAGAGAAAGGTTTTCCTAGCCCAACAAGGACAATGTATTCCTTTCCCAACAGTTCAACACTATCAAATATCAACCATTAAGAATTTCAAAAAATTTCGTGTCGTTACATCATCTGCCCCTTGGGAACATTTATCCTCGAATGAGCTGAGACTATGACTTAAGGACATCAATCAAAACAAGAGACATTGTAACCATAACTCAAGAGATCTTGCATCATATCAAAAGTCTTTCAAAACTCAAGTCAAAACATCATTTAAATCATTTTTCTGCTCATGAATGCATGCAATTTCATGAAACTCAAGAAATAAAGAATGAGGATAAATAAAGGATAGAACCTAGTACCTTAGGCTTGAGTGGATTGGAAGAGGTAAGGATATCGCTCCATCATGTCCAACTCCACTTTCCACATTGTACTTTCCACATCTTGATTCCTCCAAAGTACCTTGACCGAAGCTACCTCCTTATTTCGAAGTCGCTTCACTTGTCTATCCAAAATCTCAACCGGCACCTCTTCATAGGTCAAGTTCTCTTCAATCGTGACACCCTCCAAAGGTGCAATTGCCTTAGGGTCACCAACCAACTTCCTCAACATAGATATATGGAAAACCGGATGAATGGAGCTCATGTTCGAAGGTAAATCCAATCTATATGCTACATTGCCAACTCGCTCCACAATCTCATAAGGAAGACCATCTTGAATTCCTCCCATCAAACCTTAACATCCATAATTCTCTCAACAAGCCATTGGTTGTACCATACTTGTGCCACATCCTTAAGTTGGTAAGCCGCTAACTCCGCCTTCTCCTCCAAACTTACCCCCATAATCGTCAACACTTTAGTGAGTTCATCAATGAACTCTCGAGCATCTTCATCAACTTTAGAGCTAAAGAACTCTGGAGGGTTCATACGGGTGAAATCCCTTACCCTTGAGGCCGGAGTACCAAAGTTCATGGGATTCATCGGACGGGCTTGGTTGGCCACAACTTGGGCCAACATAGATACCACATTTCTGAATTCGGCATGGGACACCTGCTCCTCTACCGGTGCCCGAGAAGCTTGCTCCTCAATTCTGGGAGCCTGACGGGGAAGGGGAGCTCTTCTGGGAGGCATGTTCTGAAAGAGCAAAAAGAACCAAGAGTTTAGAGAAATCTCATAAATGGTAAAAGGAACGATACAAGAGACAATGAAGTGATAAGTTCCTAAAACATCGTCATAGCCTCTCACTCATAGGTATGACACGTATCAGACCCATGAACGAGACTCTAAGTGATGCAGCATGTTGGACTCCGAGGATCATTACAATCCTAGGGCTCTGCTACCATCTTTGTCACGACCCGAATAAGGGGCCTAGATGTGACATGGAAAGAGAGAACCTGAAAGTCATCAATCAAGCCATCATAGCATCATCACATACATCATCGATTTGGAAGCGCGGAAGTAAACACATAACACATAAGTTCTAAGAAAGATGGGGATTTGGACTCAAGCTATGGGGATGTTACCGGGAATGGGATAAACATAGATTCACATAGCACATAACAATTATCTCTAAGGGGTAGGTAAGTAGGACTCAAGCTATGAGGGCACACTAGGGTTATGAGACTTTCCACATAAACACATAATCAACACACAATCCCAACATCAAGTCATAAGCATACTCAATATCATTTCCATAATCAAGGCTCATAAAGCGTAACATTTCAATAGTCATAATATCCAAACAATACAATCCAACGTACAAGAGTTTAATTTGTCCAACAAGTCACTACATAAGATAAAGCGGGGTCTCGACATAGTTTGAGGCTCACCCTCAATACATAAGTAAAGGAAAATAACAAGACACTACTAGGTAGATAGAAGGTGGTTATTGCCCTTGAACAAAAGGGCTCACCACAAGCAAAAGTCTTCAAGAGGATCAGACACCATCCGGTGGAATATAGAATTCATCTCCGGTCCCTATATGGTTAGAACATATAGACAAGAGTATGGGTTAGCACAATAAAGCACTAAGTATGCAGGCATGCAAATGCATATGCACATGAGCTTATAACAATCTACATGGAAAGAGCACATATATAGAATTGAATATAAGAAAGAACAATATATAAATATGCCATGAAACTCGTGATGCATGAAATGCCATAATGCTTATAATATAAAAGGGATGGAACCATAATCGACATCCAAATCCATGTGAGCTACAACATGAACTTGCCCAATGGAAGTCCTCCCATTGGATCAGAGAAGATTACTTGCCAAAGGTAATATCACCACACCTTAAGGGCCTCCCATTTCGGTGTGATGGCCACTTTTCTTATGGGACCTCTCACGGCCCGTGTAAGGTCTCACGGACTGTGGGGTAGTCAATGGGGTTAGCCTTGGTCCTTAGCCAGGGTCCTATCCTGGCCACCAGGATCCTACTGGAACCTCCCACTAACCCCCACATGGACCGTGGACCTTCACACGGTCCGTGGTCCTGTCCTTGGACCATTTTCAGAACTCGTTTCCAGCGTCCTTCCAATTACAGGCAGTCTCTCTGCTTTGACCATAACATTCTCATACGAACTCTGAATTGAGTGAAACTAGTTGCATTGAAAATATAACTAAAAGAGCTTCAATTTCATATATAGTATCCCACACAGTTCATCCCATACCAAAAGTTATGATTCCTCAAAGTACGCTGCCCAAATGGCCTCTGTATGACACCAAAAGGTCCGTTTTGAAGTCGGCCACTTAAAATCAACCGATGGATACCAATATTCAACCATGACTAGTTCAACACTATACATGATCAACTATTAAGAATTTCAAAAATTTTTGGGTCGTTACAGTAACTTCTGAATCCAGTCTCTCACACCTTCTAACAAGAATGTAGCGCTCCTCCTCTACACATGTACAAATCATCGCAGTCTCACTTCTCTCATCTTGTCTGACACAGAGGCCACCCCTAATTTCTCCTAAATAATATCATTCCTAATCTTATTATCCCTTGTATGTCCATATATCTATGTCAACATCCTCATCTCCACAACTTGCATCTTTTGAACATTCAAATTTTTGACTAGCCAGCACTCCACCCCATATAGCAAATATTGTCTAACCACCACTATGTAAAACTTACCTTTAAGATTAGGTGGTATCTTCTTATCACATAATACTCCAGAGACAAGCCTCTATTTCATCCATGTTGCCTAATATGATGTGTGACATCAATATCGATATTACCACTACTCTAGATGATAGACCCAAGATATTTAAAGCTTTCTATCTGGGAATAGATTGATGGTGCTTCAAAGCTGTTAGAGTTTCTGTCACATCGTATGAGAGTACCCTAGACGTGGTTGACACTCAGAATTTATTGTCAACTCCCAAGAAAACCACCTAATCCAATCATATGTTCATTTAACAAAAACTTGATATATTCAAGAAATACTCCTGTGGGCTTTCAGATAGCATAATCAATAATGAGTATTCAAAATATAACTAAAAAATAATTCAATATCAATGAAATTGGTTTTAAACACACTCTAAATATATTATTGACTCTGTCTATGAAGCCTCTATGAACTATCGTAAGGTGTCAAAACATGTCCAATAATACCTTCAACAATAAAATAAGGACATAAATTGAAATAAAAGATAATCCGTCGAATACTTGAAAGTCTCACCAAGCTTTTAAAAATACTCAAAATTTTCAACGAGTCATCTATTAAGGATCTCCAACACATATATCTATATCAAGAAAAGATGCAGTGTTGGATGATGTCAATGCATGGAATGTATGATATTTAATATGGTTGAACAGAACAACGTGTAACAAGGTACTAAAGAAAGAATTAGCTCAACTCAACTTCAACCTGATATGCAAGTTTAAAATAGTATAAATAGTGTTTTCATCAAATAACTTCATCAATTATCAATATGCATATGCAACTCAGTAAAATAATATAATTACTCTTGATGAGTTTCTCTAAACAATAACCACCACCTATAAGCAATCGATGATACAACAAAGTGATGTCATTGACACATCCATCCAATACCTTGTCAGAGTGAAGAACATAAACTCAATGGATCCAATAAAAATATTTCTCTATTTTGGGACGAATGAGTTGCCTAAATTAATGACACAACTATTCTACACTGGCTACATAATTTTTAGAGTTGGAGTTTCTTGTACTTGTACACAAACTTGTGTTCAATACTACTCTCAAAATATGTGCTCATATACTCAATCAAGTAAAACATTCAAATCATCTCATTTTATCTTATTGAACTTTAACTCAAACTCATTTCAAATATCATCATCATTATCTTTCATTAATAAATGTATTTTGAAGATAATTTGTATCATCATCAAAACTGTTTCTTAAAATATCATTGAACTCAATGCTCAAAACTCATAAAAACTTATCAAAATATGCATCGTCTTAATTTGAGATTTACACTCAATTTTATGAACGAAAACCATCAATCTCAACATTAAAATAATGCATAAAATCATAGTATTGACTCAAAATAATACATAGTAGAATCATGATCATCATCTCAATTAGGATTTTTGAAAAAGTAATCACAAATAATAATTTCAACAATATGATAGATAAAAATGATAATAATCTCAATGCACAATTATTTAGAATTCAATAGAAGGAGAATTAACTCAATCAAAATTCAAAAACTAGATTTTTACTCAACTCACTACTCAATCAAATGAAATTGAGATGTTAGGTGTGTGGATGAATCAATACAATACTATGATAGCCTTACATACTTGAAAAGATTGAAACTTTATTGGAATTGGAATAACTCAATAGAATGGCTTGAACTTTAACATTTCTTCTCTCAAATTGGCTCTCAAAGTTTTCTAAGTGATTACGAGGCTATGAGTAACATTGGGTATTTATGTGAGTCTTACTTTAATCTCAAAACATCCAGAATTTAGTTAGAAAGGGATAAGAAAATATGGTAATATTTCTCCTTAATATTGGCAACAGGATCTATGAAACTCCGTCTATGAATCATAGTCTGGTCTATGGCTTGTAAATGGATTTTTTAGTTTTCTAGGAAAAGTAGACCTAGGTATATGATGGACCTTCTATGAGTAATAGATCCATTTATAGGTCGTCAATGGTACTCATCTTGTTGAAGAGTCAAAACTTCTGAGACCATGATTTTTTGATCAACTTCTACGAAATTGTTACCATGAGTCATGTTCCAGACTATGGGTTGTAGATTCTGTCCATAATACCCATGGATCAAATGATGGGATAAACTACGAGATAGGGTCTATAGTTCATAGAACTTTCTACGGCTCATGGAATTGGTTTCATGAAACTTAGATAATTTTTTGTCTCTGAACCTCATCTATAAGAATCCCCATATATGGCTCGTAAAATCATCCATGAGCAATAAATTAGGTTCATGGATTAAGTTCCAAATAATTTTTCTAACTATGGAAGCCAACCACGAGACTCCATCTATGAACCAAAGAATCGTATAACAATGACTGAAATTTCTCAATGTTTTTAGGGATTTGGACTTTCTAGGCTAATATAAGTTAGGGGTTTTACAATACCTCACCCCTTCTTAGGATCATTCTTCCTCGAATGATGATAAAAATAGGAAATTTTAATCACGAATACCATCAAGAAATCAAATACTCTAAAACTCAAGTACCCAAATACTCAAACATCAAGCATGGAGAACAACTCAAAATTCAAACTAAGAATAGAATTAGTACCTTCAACATCATCACTAGAAGGCACTAATAGATGTGGATTTTTGGCCTTCATATATTTTTTGGCTTCCCACAGGCTTCTTTACCAAATTTATTTCTCCATAGAACCTTGATGGATGTAACCTGTTTGGTCCTCAATTTGAGAACTTAGCAATCAGAGATTGGTTCAAAACTTCCTCATAGGAGAAGTTGTCACTTACCCCATACTCTCAATAGGAACCACAATTGAAGAACCTCCCAATCATTTTTCAACATCAAGATATGGAATATGGGATGAATAGAGGCTAACTCCAACTTATATGCTACATTTTCAACTCACTTTATAATCTGATAAGGACCAATATATGCGGACTAAGTTTTCCTCTCTTTCCAAATCCCATAACATCTTTCATAGGCAAAATCTTTAAATATACCCAATCATTCACCTCAAATACAAAATTTCTTTGTTTAACAGCAGTATAGGAGTTTTGACGACTCTGTGCAGTATTGACCCATTCTTGGATATATTTTATATTCTCCATAGCTTGATGAACTAAATCAGATCTAAGCAACTCAACTTCACATACTTTAAACCATCCTATTGGTGATCTACACCGCCTTTCATACAAGGCTTCACAAGGGGCCTTCTAGATACTCAAATGATAAGGATTACTTTATGTAAGCTCGATAAGAGGCAAGTGATTATCTCAATTACTCTTGAATTTAATGACACAAGGTCTCAACATATTCTCTAAGGTTTAAATCATATGCTTTGTTTGTCCATCTATCTAGGGATGAAAAGTTTTGCTAATATTCACCTTCAAACCTAAGCCTTTCTCAAATGATTTTCAAAACTGAGCAGTGAATTCGGATCCTCTATTTGAGCTGATAGATAAGGGAATTCCTTAAAGTCTAATAATCTTCTAAATGTACAATGTAGCTTAATACTTTATGGTACCATGGTAAACTTGTAATAAATTTCATGTTAATCATTTCCCTTTTTCATTCTAGAATCTTTATGTTTTGAGCTAAACTACTTGGCCTTTGGTACTCCACTTTGATTTACTGGTGGTTTGGGAACTTGGAGACATAGTCTGGGATATCCCTCTTCATACCACTTCATCAATACACTTTTTTCCAGTCATGATACATCTTGGTAGAACCTGAATGAATGGAATATTTGGAGTTATGAGTCTCTACCATGATTCTACCTTTGAGATCATCCACCTTTGAAGTACATAATCTACCTTGATACCTCAACACACTATCTCCATTTTTAGTGAAAACTACCACTTTCTGTTTGTGCATGTCCTTTAGTTACAATAAGATAGGATCTTGATTTTTCTTCTCCTTCACCTCCACTACAAGAGATGATTTTGACCCATTTTGCACAAAAACTCTATCATTCTTAGAATCAACAAGTTGGACTCCCAATCTTGTAAACCTATGTGCATCTTTAGCTAGTTCTCTCTTTGCCTCCTCAAGGTGTATGGTACTACCCATAGATATTCGCCTAAGTGTGTCGACAATAACATTTGCCTTGACTAGATGGTAATAAATGCTCATGTCATAATATTTGAGCAACTTAAGCCACCTTCACCACCTCAAATTTAACTCCTTTTGGATGAGGACATATTGCAAGCTCTTGTGATCAACGAACACGTCTACATGTACCCCATAACAATAATGACGCCAAAACTTAAGAGAAAATACTATCACTGCCAACGTGAGGTCATTTGTTGGATAGTTCTTCTCAAGGATCATAAGTTTCCAAGAAGCATAGGCTACAACCTTCCCATTCTGCATCACTAGAAAACCCAAACAAAATCTAGAAACATTACAATAAATCACAAACCTATTAGTTTCCTTGGGTAGGGACAACCCTGACACAATAGTCAATATAGTTTTCAACTCTTGGAAGATTTTTTCACATGCATCTAGCCATTAAAACTTTAGCATTTTTAAGTCAACATAGACAATGGGGTGGATATAGATGAAAACCCCATAAAAACCATTAATAATATCAAGCTAAACTAAAAAAACTCCTTATGTCAGTCGAGGAAGTAGGTATAGGCCAATTCTTTTCTACTTCAATTTTCTATGTATCAACTTGAATACCTTATTTACATATGACATGGCTCAATAATCCCATTGATGCAAGACAAAATCCACACTTTGAGAACATTACATATAAATCTCTATTCTTAATAGTCTAAAGAATGACTCAGAGATGGTTGGCATTCTCTTCCTTATTTCTAGAGTAGACAAACATATCATCGATAAACATAATACAAACATGTCCAAGTATGACCTAGATACTCAATTCATGAGGTCCATAAAAGCTATAGGTGCATTATTCAAACTAAATTACATAACAAGAAGATTGAAGTGACTATAATGGGTTTGGAAGGTTGTCTTTGGGATGTTAAATTCTCTCACTTTTAACTAATGCTAGCCTAATAGGAGATCTATCTTAGAGAAACAATGGCACCCTAAAGTTGGTTGAAGAGATCATCTATCCTGGGAAGAGGTTACCTATTCTTTCTTTCACACGAATTGGATAGGAGGGCCTCAAGGTGAAACACTAAACCTAATGAATACCTTATCAAGAAGATATTTCAATTACTTTTTAACTATTTCAACTAAGTGGTAGCCATTCTATATGGTAGAATATAGATGGGTTGATATAACACATCCTAGCATAGCTCAAAAAGACCCTATGGTGTATTCCTTGAATATCTTAAATTCTGTGTGTTATTTTGCAAATCCAACTTTGTATTCTTTTTTAGGAGGAACAATTGTGTAGGAAAAGGGTCAGCTTTATTTTTTAGGTCACCCATATCAAAAAATAATTTTTTGGATAAAATTGCACAAACCACTAGGGTTCGTGATAGAGGCACGTCGTGCCCCTGCCCCCCCATTAGTTCAAATTTTTTGAGTTTTATTTTTAAGTCTAGAAATTAGTTGGGACCTATACCAACACCTTTATATACATAAATGCTGAAAAGTTCTTCTATTTTAGGTCCTAATCCTCTCCTTAAACACCCCCAACTCCTCTCAAACTTCTCTCTAAAATCCTCCATCAAATTCTCTAAATTATCTTGGAGATCAAGCTTCCTCCATTGAAGACAAAGCTTCCAAAAAGGATTCTAAAAGTTCTTCAAGTCTTCTTCTTCAAGTTTCAAGGATCAAAGATATGCGGATTTCTTCATTCATGGGATCTTTCACCCATAAAGTCCCAATATCTAATTTACCAAATCGTTCAAGTTTTAAATGTTGATTTCTTATGTGTTTTTTCCTAATTACCCTATTAATCATGAATTATGTTGAGATCATTCATCTATTGCATGAAATTACATAGACTGATTTCAAGGGTTTTCAATTATAAAGTTATTCTATGATTATCAAAGCTATGAAAGTTATATTACCATGATTTATTATGGAAGTGATGATTTTATGAGATGAACTATATAATTCTATTCCTAATGTTCAAAGATGATATGTAGGATTGTGGAGGGTTGTTTATGAATGATTTAAATTGATGATTTTCTTTACATTGATGCATGTCCTCTTAAGTTACATGATTTAAAGCTTCCATGCATGAGCCCACCCAATTTTCATATCAAAGTTTTCAAAAGGAGGTGTGATCTCCAAAGATGAGGGTTCAATTACAAAAGTTATGAAAGCTTATGAAAGTTAAAGTTATGTTGCTTTGAATCCTTCAAAGTTAAATATGGTGAAGGGCAAGCGTCACCAAAAGATTGATCCCTTTTAAGAGGGGCAAGCCCTATATGTGGATCTTAAGTTAAGATGAACTACTCCTATATGTATATGATGTTAAAGCTATATTTTAAAGTTTATGATGATTATGATTATGCATATATTTTCAAATGTATTTCGTGGGAATGACTTAGCACCGAATGGAGCATTGGGGTGGGATTCGACTAGAGAGTCCTAGTAGCATCCCCTTGTCTCTCAAACTATGTACTACTATAGGAGCCCTTGTAGGCTAAACTTTGGATAGTAGATCCACGTAAGCCATTATGTTAATGAAAGATGCAATAGTGAAGCTAGTAAGTTTTGGATATCTACCTTGACAAATAGGTTTCCCTTTTACCAATGGAAGGAGCTCACTAGTCTTTTGCCAATGGAAGGAGTTCATTGGATTCCATATAGCAGTTCACATGGTCTATGCCAGTTACGTTTTTCTCTCACATAGTATGATATAACGAAGTTATGATATATTTTCCATACAAGCTTCCATTAAAACATTCCCACACATGACATATTGAGCATATATTCTATTGTATATGGTTATGAACTTGCTTATAAAGCTTAGTGTCTATTGTTGCATTGCATCCCACATACTAGCATATTCCAAGTAATAATGTATACTTTTTGCCTATATGATCTAACCATGTAGGGATTGGAGCTCCTATTCGTCCTCCTCCAAGTGGCTAGCTCGGATTTGTGGAGATTGTTATTGTGGTGAGTCCTCCATTTTAGGGACAATATTCGATTTTCTATCTTTCTTATGTTGATACTTTATTTCATTTTACTTGGTACATTAAGGGTGAGCCTAGGATTTGTCTTATCCCTCGTCCTATTCATGTTTTAGAGGTGTTATTGGATACTATGATACTTATGCTATGTACCTATGATGTGATATTTAGATTTTATGGAGACTCATCCTTTAGACCCTATCCCCTATGTGATGTTGATGGAAAGTGATGAAATTCCTAAGTCCCTACTTCCCCATAGGTTGAGTTATACTTACCCTTCCCTTAGTCTTGGTTTCTATGTTATTCATCCAAATCCCTTTTCCCTAAACCGTCCCCATAGCGTGAGTTTAAAGCTTCTACGCCCTTAAAATTTTTTAATATTTTTTTTATATTCTGCAACCAAAAATGTAAAAATGACATGTTAAGAGGCTTGTTTGGGATGCCTTTGGATTTCCCATTTGTTGTGTCGCACCTAGGCTCTAGGCTCTAGGCTCAAGTCGTGACAATTGAATATCAGAAAGGATATCAATTTCAAAGTCTAGCTCCCTCTCAGGAGAGACACAATAGGGACTAACTCAAGGGATGGGGTATTCATTAGTTACATCTTTGTGTCAAACTATATGATAGATACATCCTTTGGAGATTAACTTTTTGGCCTTAAGATATGAGATAAAATGACTCTTAGGCACTAGGGGACTATATTTCCACTATATGACGAGCTCATTTAGAAATTAAAACTTGAAAACTAGAGTTCTACAATCAACTATGGCATAACAAGCATAAAGACAATCCATGCCTAGAATAACATCAAAATAAACCATATCTAACTCAACTAAATCAGCCATAGCATCTTTATAATAGATAAAAATGGTGAAATCTCTATAGACTCTCTTAGCAAGAATAGACTCATCAATTGGAATAGAGACATTAAAAGGCTCAATAAGACTCTCGGAAAGGATTTTAAACTTGTTAGCTAGATACAGAGTCACAAAAGAAAATGTTGCACCTAGATCAAGTAAGACATAAATATCAAAAGAAAAGACTCAGAGCATACTAGTCACAGTATCAGATAAATTTTCTAGGACATATAAATTGCCCATAGCATTTAAATAGTTTGTACTTCTATCTGAGCCAGCATTAGAACCCCTCTAATTACCTCGACCTTGCTATCTTGTAAAAGAAGTCTGAGCCTTGTTGCCCCTATCATTTGGCCTATTCATTAGATAATCATTCTGGCTATATCCTGTCTGACCACACTTGCAACAAGCATTAGAAAAAAAGTGACACTCACCCATGTGAAGCCTACTACACTTCACATAAGGTGACTCTCTTTTCGACCCCTAGGCCATAGTTACCTGCATCTATGAGCCTTGAGTTGTATAATTTTGTTGGTTCTTTTGAATAGGTACAATCTATATATGATGATTCATAATTGGAAGACCTTTTTTGAAACAAAGATTGATCTCCCTTACTTTGCCTCTGTTGATTACTCTCTTGTCTAGTCGACTTAACTCTCTTGCTCAAGTGTTCTTCTTTATCTTTCCTCTTATCACCTTCAACCTGTTGAATATACACCACAAGCCTAGAGATATTCATGTCTGAAATCATTAGCATTGTCATACACTCATTTTTCATATGCTTACATAAACTGAAATAAACTTCCTTATTTTGTCCCTTATGTCTGAAACCATCTCTGGAGCATATTTGGATAGTTGGGTGAAATTAAGGTTGTAATCCTTGACTGTCATCCCCTCTTGTTTTAGATTCATGAAATACTCTACCTTGTGTTCCCTTAACTCTCAAAGAAAGAAGTGATCAAGGAATGCACTTTCAAATTCATCTCAAATTGTAGGCTTCAAATCCTCACAACTTTCTTCATATTGGTTGTACCAAATATGAGCCACATCCTTTAGGTGGTAGGAATCTAGCTCCCTCCCTCAGTCTCAATAGCATGTATGGATGTAGAAACTTCTATATCTCATTAATAAAGTTCTTCGGATCCTTATCAACCTTAAACCTTGTGAAGATTAGTGGGTTCATCCTCAACAAATCTCTAATATTCACAAAAGTTATTGCCTCTTAGTTGTTAGTGTTCTGGGCAGAAACCTTCTATTGACCTTCTTGGATAGCTACAATTGGGTGACCATAGCTATGGTTCCCATAAATTCCTCTTCCATGGTTGGAACGGGCTGAGCTTCAGTAACCTTAATAGGTTATCCTCTAGTCCTTAACCTTGTAGGTGCCTCTGATGTTGAAACCTTTATACTAGAAATACTTCTCTATCTAGTAGAATGCTTTGAAGGCTCGCTTACAAAAGCGTAACACATGAGTTGGAAAGAAACTTTTATAAAGTTAAAATATATTGCACGAACTTCAAATGCAAGATGTGGAAAAATTCCTTAATGTCCCAAAGCCTCCTAACTAGAAGTGTCATGCATGCCATACCTATAAGCAAGAGTCTACTAGAAATGGCTTCGTAGATACCCTAGGACTCTTGAACCTTATGCTCTGATACCAAGTTTGTCATACCCTAGAAGGGTACCCTAGATGTGGCCGATACTCATGTAGGTTTTCAGATAACACAATCAATAAGTACTCAAAATATAACTAAATAATAATCCTATTTGAATGAAATATGTTTCAAATAGACTCCAAGTACATCATTTGACTCTGTCTATGAAGCCTCTATGAACTATCAGAAAGGTGCCACGATATGTCCAAGGCTACCTCAAATAATGAAAGAAGGACATAAATTGAATTAAAAGATAATCCTCTGAATGCTAGGAGGTCTTAACAAGACTCTAAAAATATTTAAAATCTTCAACAAATCATTTGTTGAGGATCCCTATCAGCTGTATCTGTATCATGAAAAGATGATGTGCCAAATAATGCCAATACGTGGAATGTATGATATGTAATATGGATGAATAGAACAATGTGCATCAAGTACTCAAAAAAGAATTATCTATTCTTAACTTCAACCTGATGTGCAAGATTTAAAAAGTATAAATAATGCTTTCATCAGATAACTTTATCATTTATCAATATGCATACTTATATCAATAAAATAATATAATTACTTTTAAAGACTTTCTCTGATTGTCAACCACCACCTATCACCAGGTGATGATACAACCAAGCAATGTCATTGTCATATTCATCCAATATACTGCCATGGTAAAGGACATCAACTCAATGGATTAAAAAACAATCCCCCATTTTGGGACTAACGAGTAATTTGAATAAATGGTATAACTATCCTATGTTGGCTATATAGGTTATAGGGTTGGAGTAGCTTGTACTCATACCTAAATTGTTTCTCAATACTACTACCAAAATATGTGTCCATATAAGCAATCAATTTAAATACTCAAATCATCTCATTTATTCTCATTGGACCTTAACTCAAAACTCAAACTCATCTCAAACATCATCATCATCATCTCATATATTTTAAAGATTATTTACATGATCATCAAAATTCTTGCTTAAAGCATTATTGAACTCAATGCTCTAAATATATAAAAACTCATCAAAATATGCAAAATCTTAATTTGAAAACAATACTTTATTTGATGCACGAAAACCATCAATCTTAATATCAAAATAATGCACAAAAATCATAAGTCTTGAATCAAAATAATGAATCTCAATTAATATTCATGAGAAATTAACCATGAACAATAATTTTAACAATATGATATATTAAAATAATAATAATCTCGATGCGTAATCATTTAGACTTCAATAGAAGAAGAATTAACTCAATTAGAATTTAAAAATTAGATTTTTACTCAACTCAACATTCAATCAAATGAAATTTAGACATTGTGTATATGGATGAACTTAATCCAATGCTATGATAGCCTTACATACCTGCAAAAATTGAAACTTTACTTAGAATTGGAATACCTCAGTAAAATGGCTTGAACTCTAGCTTTTCTTCTCTCGAATTGGCTCTCAAATTATTCTATGTGATTATGAGGGTATGAGTACCATTGGAAATTTGTGTGGGTCTTATTTTAATACCAAAACATATGGGGTTTAGTTAGAAAAAAATTAGAAAAATAGAAATATCCCTCCTTAACACTGAAGACTTGTTCTATGAAACCCTGTCTAGGAGTCGTAATCCTATCTACGACTTGTAGATGGATTTTGTAGTTTGTTAAACCCCATAAGTTGAAATGTTAGATTATGGAAGAAAATATGAGAATCTGTTATAGCGCAGAAACTTTTATTCCAATATACAGCTCTTGGATGCTTTAATGGCTCATAAATAAGGTCTCGTAGGTGACCCTAACACTTAGGATTTACTTTGGAAATTTTGGGTTGAATGTACAAACAACTTTTATGGGTCGTAGATGGATTTACTTATCATTATTAGTGGTGGTGGTTTAGATTCAGAAAGGTTTAAAACAAGGATCGACACAATGAGACGTCTTTACGGAGTGTGGTCCTATTGACAGGGTCACAAAGGTATGGTTTCATGATTTGGGTTAGTGGTGGTAGAATTGACTAAGTAGTGGTGGGGTTTACGAGAGGTGTTCTATGACCCATATAATGGATTATGGTTCAAAGTTTAAGTTTGTGGGGTCTGACCCAAAATGTATATTTTTGATGTTTTTAAATGAATATGCAAAATGAGTGATGTATTGCCAATATATAACACTTTTGATGCTTAAATTTTAGAATTTTTTGCATTATAAATGAGATGTTACTAGATTTGATGTGTTTTTATGTTGAGTTTGTAGGATTGCATGATTCAATATGTTGTTAGGCAAAGTTCTATTGAATCTAAGTTTTTTGTGATTTACGAAGCAGTATATGGGTCGTGGATTATTTCACGAGCCGTAGGTAGATTCACGAGTCAGATCCAATAAAGGGCCAGGTTTCAGAAGTTAAATTCATGAGTTGTCAGATGAGCCGTAAAATTCTTCACGAGTCGTATGTGAGTTCGTAGGTGGAAGATTAAAAAATATGTTGAATGTTGAAGTGTTATCAGACGAGGTCACTTATGCGCCGTAGATTTGATGACAGGACATGGACATGATTGTGCTTGGAGGGTACAAATTTTAAAGGATTTTAGTAAGTTAAAAGACAAAACCCCCTATGGGTCGTAGGTCATAATAAATACCATAGGAAGGTCTTGTAGGTTTACAATAATTGGTAGGGATTTTAGAGTACGAAGCCCAGGTAGGGGTCGTGGTTTCACATATGACCCACAACCCTATCCGCCCGAGTTTTTGAATCCAGTTTTCCTATTTCATTTTGGATTTGTATTTTTCTTATTATAAATAAGTTTTTTAGGTGTTTTTAAGCGGTACACGACACAAAGAGGACACGAAGAGAGACATAAAGAGACAATAGGAACTCGTAGAGAGACTTCAGAATTCATCTTTTTTGACTTTACATTGAGATTATAACATTGTGATTTCTTATGATGATTCAGATTGCTTGTTCTTTAATTCATCATTGTAAGTATTTACTTATGCTAGTCTATAATATGATTTCTTCATCTACAATGATCATGTATAGCTAAATCCACAACTAGGGTTGTGGAAACCATGAAGAACTAACAAAGTAAAATCTGGATAATTCGTACTTCTTGAAAAATATGCATGTATGTATTAATTATGCCCTTCGATATGAATGCTTTTTAACGGTGGCCAACATTAGAACTGGCCCAAATTCTTATTTATAAGATCAAGATGGTAATAAATGAGAAAAGAGGGTAGTTAACAAGATTTGATGTGATCCCTCTCATCTAATCAACCTGAAACTGATCACGAGATGGTTGTACTGGGACAAAAGGTAAGGATTAGTAATGTCACTCTACGAGGATGGATCAAATCAAATAGTGAAATTTACCATCCTACATGCTACACACTAAACAAGATTATATAAATAGATTAATTTGTTCTAATTGCTCATAATTGTTTCAGGTCTAACCATATACCTTGTGGGATTGCACCCTAACTTTTGTTAGGTACTATATTCTGATAGCGACAGTTTATCCTCTAATTGGAGGTGTAGTTTGGGCGACATCATAATTTTGGTGCCATTGTTGGGGAATACGACTTTAGATTGATTTAATTAGGGTGATTTGGCAATTAATCCTTATTTTCCTTGATTTATGTTTTTTTATTGTTTTTGCTTTCTTGTAGCATACAGGTGTAGTGTATGCCCAACACTCATAGTTGAGGCACTCCCTTAACTCCGTTTAACCTAGAGATCCAGAAGATACTTTAAAGAATGGCCCAGAACAATGCAAATAACACCTCTAATCTAGCGGCTAATCTAAAAAATGATGTACCACCACTATTGGAGGATATGAATCCACCATCGGATCTTGATGTCACTACTCATCAATGGAATTAATACAATATTGACCCTGTGGCAGTGGATGTTACCTGAGCGACTGTGTTACCTCCTTTACCGGAGGGTACTAAGTTCATGGTATCGAGTATTTTTTTGTAGATGCTGCAGAATAGAGGGTTGTTTACAGGTCTACCATCAGAGGATCCTTAACACCATCTACACAATGTTATCTTCTTTTGTAAGAGTATGATAAGGACTCTGAATCTATTCATGGATGTTATTGGACTCTGTGTCTTCCCATTATCTCTTACGGATGAAGCGATAGTATAGTTGTCTGAACTTCCACAAGGCTCTATCACGACTTGGGCTGAAATGCAGAAAGCTTTTTTAGAGAGGATATTTTCGAGGCAGAAGAAGTTAAAACTGAAGAATCAGATCAACAACTTCGAGCAATCGCCAAGTGATTCTATCATCACTACATGGGAAAGGTTTACTAAGTGCTTAAGGAGTGTTCCTGACCACAAGATTGTTGATGATGCTTTGGTAGAATCTTTTATCAGGCCTTAGATTACAATGGCAAAGTTGTGGCTGACATCATAACAAAAGGCTCATTCTTGGATTGCACTTTTCCAGTTGTAGCTGAATGATTGGAGAAAGTGGTGAAGACGAATCATGCATGGGGATCAAGAGACAAATCCACTACTAAAAGCTCTTTCACAGTGACTACCAATCAAGAGCAAGCTAGGATTAATGAAGACATGATGCAGGAGCTAGCTCAGATCAACTCTAATATGGGTTTGCTGATGAAGAAAACTCAAGATAGAGTTAACGCAGTGATTCACCAGCCACCGCATACACCTATGTATGAGAAGACCTACTATGAGGAGGATTCATGCTTTTTGAGTGATCAAATTGGGGGTTTCTGAACCAACGCCCAAGGGTCCAACTAGGACTATTAGTGCCAAGGTCAAGGTGACCAAGGTTAGAACTTTAACAGGGACAATGCTTTCAGGGATAACAACCATGGAGGCTACTATGACAGGAATAAGGGCCAAGACAGAGACGCCGATTGGGGTAACAAAGATGGTTAAAAAAAGGGTCTTTATGTGCAACCACATAATCGTGAATCTGGGGCTGCTAGTTTACGCATTGAGGAGATGTTTGATAAGTTGTTGAAGAAGGTTGATCCCAAGATGAGATCTTAAAGGTGATGAAAACTAATATCTCCAGTACATTGCCAAGCAACACAATACATAATCCAAAGAATGATGGGCAGTGCATGGCTGAGACTGCATAAGGTGGCAAGCAAACGATATACCCACCAATACCAATTTATGATGCTGAGGTTCATGAGGAGATACTGGAGAGCAAAGTTGTCACGACTCGGAAATAGGGCCTAGATATGACATGGTGAAGGATAACCCGAAAGTCCTCGATCAAGCCATCATAGCATCAATACACACATAATCGGTTCAGAAGCGCAGAAAAGTAAACACATAGCACATAATTCTAGAGAAAATAGGGCTTTGAACTCAAGCTATGGGGATATTACCGGGAATGGAATGAACATGAATCAAATAGCACATAACAAGTATTTCTAAGGGGCGGGTAAGTAGGACTCAAGCTATGGGGGCACAATAGGTTATGGGACTTTCCACATAAACACATTCCCAACATTCAGAAGTCCAAGCATAATCATAAGCATAATCGAAACATAATTCTTATAGCCAAATCTCAATAGTCATAAAATCTCATCAAACATAATACAACGTGCAAGAGTCTAACATGTCCAACATAGCCTCTATATAAGATAGAGCGAGGCCTCGACATAATCTAGGCTCATCCTCAATTCATAAAGAAAGAAAGTAAAATAATACAAGGAAGAGGAAAATAGATATTATCCTTGAACAAAAGGGCTCACCACAAGCAAAAGCTTCAAGGATGTCACTCGTCGTTCAACGGTAGGTAGAGGTCGTCACCGATCCCTACATGGTTAGAACATATAGACAAAGAGTATGGGTTAGCACAATAAAGCACTAAGTATGAGGGCATGCAAATGCTTATGCACATGAACCTATAGACAACCTAGACGGCAAGGGCACAAACATAGAAGAGAATATAGGAAAAAATAGTATATCAATATGCCATGATAACCATGATGCATGAATTCCAAAATCCTTATAGTATAGAGGGGATGAAACCATAACCGACATCCAAACTCATGTGAGTTATAACATGAACTTTCCTGATGAGGCCTCCCATCGGATCGGAGAAGATTACTTGCCAAAGGTAATTTACACCACAACTTATGGGCCTCCCATTTCGGTGTGATGGCCACATTCCTTACGACCCTGTCATATTGGAAGGATTTACATAACATAACATATCATATCACATCATATCAAAGCATACCTTACGGGCCTCCCATTTAGGTAGCAAGCTATGTTGGCATATAGTTTAGGGAAAGGAGTGGGACCCTTGGGGATAGCCCACTTAGTACTCCAATAATTCTTGGTACTAAGTCATCATCCCACAAGAATACGTATACATATACATGGTTTTAAAGTAGAAACTTGACACTTGAACATCAACCATGCATACCTGGGCTTAAAAGCCAAATCACTTTCATTACTCTTATGCATACTTAAGAAGAGTCAAACACATTTCATAATTATTCTTCATGGGATAAAGAGCCAAATACACTTTCATAGCATACTTCATGCATAAGAGTAGCTCCATACTTGTCATATCTTATCATATCATATTGGTGTAAACACCCATGTTGCTCAAA
>JBCEWC010005245.1:0-25415 GCA_038996855.1 Solanum aculeatissimum | reverse complement strand
TGGAGTACCATCCTAGGAAGAAGGTAAGGTCTTGCCCCCCTTCTTGTACTTCTGTTTCTGAATTATTTATATTAAAATGCCTGGGGGTGTAGCTTAGCCCCTGTCCCCTATGGGGTCTTAAAATTTAAAAAAAAATAAAAATCACACCAAGTTATGTGAGTTTGATTTGTGAGGACCTTTCCTCCACAAAGCTCAAATATTTCTTTTCTCCATTTATTCTCAAGTTATGAGTGATTTAGGAAATTGCATGAACTCATTTCATATGTGGATATTATGAAGTATTTTATGATATTCTAGATTTTTATACTATTTTACAATGATATGCCATGAGAAACTTATGATTTAAGAGAGGGTTTTATGTTTCCCTAACTAAGGTTTTCTTTTGTCTATGGTGGGTCATTTGAATGGTTTCAAATGGTCACAATCTATCTTATTTATTCATGTTATTCTTCAATTATATGATTTTAAGTCCACATGCATGTACCCACCTTGTTTGACCTAAAGTTACATGATGGAGTTTGTGAAAGGTTCTATCTTATGATATGCAAGTTCATGAGTATTATAAATGTTGAGGGATATCAAGTATTTTATGATTCCATGTAAATGTTATGAATATTATGCAAGATTATGAAGCCCTTCCTATGATGATTATGGTTTTTAAGAGCTACTCTTATCATGGTATTGTAATTTATGAGCTTATGTATGTTAGAACTGTGGTTATGTTCATGTATCTCGTGGGACTAGACTTAGCACCAAGAGGACCTTGGTAGATTTCCATTGTCCCTTAACTATGTGCTACCATAGGACTTATGTATTTTCTAGTGGATCCACATATAGAACCATGTTCATGTTTAACCACCGAAATGGGTATGATCCTGTAAGGTACATTTAAAACACTCTCCGAAATGGGTAAGATCCCATAAGGTGAGGTATAGTCGAACTTGGCAATTAGAATACTCATTTTCTGGTGTGGAGGCAACATCAGGATTCCATGTAGTATCTCGCTGGTCTTACATGTTAGTTAAGATCTTCTCCCATATGCGTATGTGTCTTTATTATGAAAATTATATTTTCCTCCATGTATGTTTAAATTAGGACATTAAGCATTCATGCCATATTGATCTTATAGTCTTTATTTATGATTATGCATCTTGTCTACTATGGCTTGCGATTTTTTTATTGCATTGCATCCCACATACTTAATACATTCAAAATACTAACACATACTTTTGCCTACATGATCTAACCATGTGCAGACCGGAGCTCTTCCCCATCCACCTCCACATGTATAGTCCACTTTGTGAAAACCTTGCTTGTGGTGAGCCTTCTATTTTGAGGGCAAGATCCATATTCTATCTAGCTTGCTTATGATTAAGGAATTATTACTTTTTCTACTTACTTTAGAGGGTGAGCTCATGACATGTCATGGCCCCCATCCCATCTATGATTAGAAGTATTGTTGCATATCATGCTATGTACGTATCACATAATATTCTTGTATATGGAGATTTTTCCCTAGTTTGTATCCTATGTATGTTGTTTCTTTTGAAGATATTAGGAAAGTGGTGAATTTACTAAGTCCCTACTTCTCATAAAGTGTGTCCCATGTCCCTTTCACTTAGATTCACATGTTCTGGTTGTATGATGGGAATCCCTTATCCCTTGTCCCATATAATGCGTCATAAGCCCCTTAGTACTATTGTTGATAATTGGTTCACGTTTCTTAAACAAGGATGTGCATATGGATGCTATGAGGCTTACTTGGGGTACCTCCAGTTCCCCATTTGCTATACTGTACCTAGGCCCAAGTTAGGGTCATGACAGTTTCATTCATGCACCTTCAATTTCCTTGAGGCATAGGTAATAACCTTCCCATGTTGCATCAAAACACAACCCAAGCATACATGTTATCCATCACAATAAACCACAAATCCATCAAAACATTCAGATAATATCAAAATAGGGGTTTATGTAAGACGATCCTTCAATGTTTGGAAACTTTTCTCACATTCGTCAAACCATTGGAATTTCACCTTTTTTATTCAACCTGGTCAAAGGCTAAGCAATGGAAGAAAACCTTTCAACAAACCTTCTATAATATCTCGCTAAACCTAGAAAGATCTTAATATTGAAAGGAGAAAATTTTCTAGGCCAATTCTTTATCACCTCTATCTTTTTTGGATCTACCATGATACCATCACACAAAACAATGTGACCAAGGAAAGCCACCTCTCTCAGTCAAAATTCACATTTGTAAACTTGGAAAAGTGTTTCTTATCCCTCAATGTTTATAATACAATCTGCAAGTAGTCCTCAAGTTCCTTCTCATCCTTCAAATAGATCGATACGCCATATATGAAAACAACCACAAACATGTCCAAATAAGGTTTAAAGACCCTATTCATAAAGTCTATAAACGTTGCAGAAGAATTTATTAGTCCAAAAAGACATAACCAAAAATTCAAAATGATCATACCACATTCTAAATGTCGTATTTGGAATGTCATACTCCTTCACCCTCAATTGGTGATAATCAGATAGAAGATCAATTTTGGAGAAGTAGCTCGCACC
Organism: Solanum aculeatissimum; assembly: GCA_038996855.1. NCBI lineage: Eukaryota > Viridiplantae > Streptophyta > Magnoliopsida > Solanales > Solanaceae > Solanum > Solanum aculeatissimum. The sequence goes on along the minus strand of JBCEWC010005245.1, from coordinate 22,844 downwards.
TGAAAGTTGATCAAATAAATCATCAATCCTCAAATTTGGATACTTATTTTCTATGGTCACTTTGTTCAATTGGAGATAATTCACACACATCTGAAGTGACCCATCCTTCTTTCTCACAAATAGCACAGGAGCGACCCATGACAGCACATGTGGGCTTATAAACCCCTTGTCAAGTTAATTTCTCAATTGTTCCTTCAATTCTTTCAACTCCGTTGGGGTCATTTGATAAAGAGGTATGGAAAAAGGTTAAGTACTGGGTAGGAGATCAATGCAAAAGTCAATTTTCCATTCAGGAGGAATATCAGGCAAGTCATTGGGAAAGACATCAAGGAATTCATTAACAATAGGTACCAAATAAAGAATAGGGACTTTGGAATCTACATCTCTAACCCGTAAAGTATGGTATATACACCCCATGGAAATATTTTTTTGAGCCTTCAAATATGAAATGAACTTACCCATGAATATTGTATTAGTTCCCTCCCACTCAAGAATAGGTTTATTAGGGAATTGAAACTTGACCCTATGGGTTCTACAATCTATGGAAACATATTGTAACACCTCCCAACGCGACTCGAAAAGACTCTACAATGTACTTCTTGCATATCTTTAAATCCGCATGTTATTTTGGAAATCTAACTTCGTATTTCTTTTTAAGAGGAAAAATTGTCCGAGAAAAGGATCACCTTCACTTTTTAGGTCACCTATATCGAAAAATAATTTTTTTATGAAATTGCGCAAATACAAAGGGTGCGCGACATGCCTTTGTTCCCCCATAGCTCAAAGATTTCTAAACTTTATTTTAAGTAAGGAAAGTTAGTTCAAACTTATCCCAACGTCTTTATACACATAAATAGTTGAAAGTTCTCCTATTTTTAGACCTAAATTTGTCTCTAAACACTCTCAAATCCTCCAAAAACATATCTCTAAAAAACCTCCACCATGTTATTTCAATATTTTGGAGATCAAGCTTCCCCCATTGAAACAACGCTTCCAAAAGTATTTCTCAAAGTTCTTCAAGTCTTCATTTTAAGGATTCAAGGTTCAAAAGGTATGTGGGTTTCTTCATTCATTGGTTCTTCTACCCATGGAGTCCCAAAACCTATTTTACAAAATCCTTCAAGTTTCAACGTTAATTTCGTATGGGTTCTTTCTACTTATGCTATTGAGCATGAGTTATGTCAAGATTCTTCATCTATTGTATGAAATTGCATGAGTTGATTTCAAGGGTTTTCTATCATGAAGTTATTTTATGAAATTCAAAGCTATGAAAGTTATGTTACCATGAGTTATAATGCAATTGATAATTTTATGAGATGAATTGCATGATTCTATGTCTAAAGTTAAAAGATGATATGCATGATTGTGGTGGATTGTTTAAGAACATTTGAATTGATGATTTGCATTAAATTGATGCATAGTCCTCTTGAGTTACATGATTTAAAGCTTGCATGCATGAGTCCACCCAATTATCATATCGAGTTTTCTAAGAAAGACATGATCTTCAATGATGAGGTTTCAATTACTAAAATTTATGAATATTATGATGTTTGAATCCCTCTTATGAATGTTAAATATAGTGAAAGGATAATTCTCACCAAAAAATAGATGCCATTGTGATAAGGACCATTCTCACATGTTGGATCTCAAGTTAGATGAGCTACTCTTTATATATGATGATTATGCTACGATTCTAAAGTTTATGAATGAATATGGTTATGCATATGTTTTCAAATGTATTCCGTGGGAATGGCTTAATCACCGAATGGGGAATTGAAGTGGGATTTGGTAAGAAAATCCTAGTAGCAACCCCTTGTCTAATTAATTATGTGCCATCATAGGAGCCCTTGTAGGCTAGGCTAGTGGATTCACCTAAGCTATATTATTTACTAATGACGCATATGTGAATATAGATGGAGTTCTACATGGCAAATAGTCTCTTCGTGTCAACGTAGGGGGTTATGCTAGATTCCAAATAGTAGCTCGCTTGGTCTTATATGTTGGTTAAGGTCTTCTCCCACCTATGTATAATGATAGGATGTTATGTTGATTTCTCATGAATGATTTTATCAAAGCATTCTCATGCATGACATATTGTGCTTACATTCTATTGTATATGGATATGCATCTTATTATGAAACATATTATCTATTATGGAATTGCATACCATGTACAAGTATATTCCAAGTACTAATACATACATTTTGTCTACATGATCTAACCATATAGGGATTGGAGCTCCTATTCATGGTCCACCACGTGACTAGCTTTGTTCGTGAAGATGATTGAGTGGTGAGTCCTCCATTTTGGTGATAATATCCAATTTTTATCTTGTTTATGTTGAGATATTTTTAATTTTCTATGTACTTTGAGGGTGAACCTGGGAATTGTCTTGTTCCCCGTCCTATTAATATTTTAGAGGTGTTGTTGGATACTTATGTTATGTACCTATTATGAGATATTGAGCTTTTACGGAGGCTTATCCTTTAGTCTCTATTTCCTTATGTGATGCTATTTGATGTTGTTGATGTTTATGGAATGGAGTTGATCTTCCTAAGTCCCTACTTCCCCATAGCTTGAGTCATACTTACCCTCCCCTTAGTCTTGCTTGTTATGTGATTCATGTAAATCCTATTCCCTTACTTGTCCCCATAGTTTGAGTCCAAATCCTCAATTTCCCTTAGAACTACTTATTGATTCTTATTTTATATTTTACAACCAAGGATGTGCATAAGATATGTTAAGAGGCTTGTTTGGGCTACCTCTGGGTTTACCATTCGTCGTGTCACACCTAGGCCCTATGTTTGGATCATTAAAATCTTTGTAACAAAGTAGTAGGTTTGTAAATGGTCATCAAAAATCCAACACACCATATCAAGTATAGTTTTGTTCATAGTTGTGAAGCGTGCCACAATTATGAAAGCTATGAGGTATTTTAGGAAATATTTCACTTCATTATGATTCATATTGTGCCATTAGAAGTATATAAGGTTATTCCTCTAACTAACAATGCCCTCTTTGTCATTTATAGAAAATGACACCAAGAAAAGCACCTTTGCAGGGGATGTGGTTGAAGAACAAGCCCCTTTCATGCAACAAGAAGAGAATGTCTATCATACAAAGTATAATACCACATTCAATATGTTGGATAGAGTTTTGGCCTACAAAGCTAATAGAGAGGTTGTCATTCCTCCCCAAGCACCTAACCCAACAACAAAAGTTCATAATTTCATAAGAATGAACTCGCCAGAGTTTCATGGATCAAAAGTTGAAGAGGACTCGATTGAGTTTTTTGATTTGGCTTATAGAAATATAGCCATCATTGGTGTGCAATCGGAGCAGAAGGCTGAGCTTTTGGCTTATCAATTAAAAGGGGTTTCAAAGGTTTGGTATGATCAATGGGTTAAAGAGAGAGGTGTTGAAGCAGGTTAAGTTGATTGGGAGAAGTTCAAAGTGATATTCTTAGATAGATATTTCTTATTAAATTTGAGGGAGGACAAAGTGAAAGAGTTCATAAACCTCAACACATGGACACATGAGTGTGAGAGAGTATTCTCTCAAGTTCGCCAAACTCTCCAAGTATTCTCCATTCATGGTATTGAATCACAGGGCTAAAATGAGTAAATTCATATCAGGTGTCTCGGACATGGTCTCTAAGGAATGAAAAACGGCTATGCTTATCAAAGAAATGGACATCTCTCACTTAATGACCTATGTGGAACAAATTTAGGATGAGAAATTGAGGGAGAAGTCAAGAGAGTCCAAGAGAGCTAGCATGAATGGTGGTAGATTCTTCCACAAAGGGAGTAGCAGCCATGGTAAATTCCAAGGTGGTCAAAAGTAAGGGAATCAAGGGTCATCGGATAATCCTTTGCCCAAGTACAACAAATGTAAGGGGTCCAATCCAAATCCCCAAGGAGGTATGGGTGCACAAGCTTCTCCAAATTGTTAAAAGTGTGGAAAGATCCATAAGGGTGAGTATCTAGTTGGCTCAAATACTTGCTTCAAATGTGGGAAACCCGACCATCATTTAAGGGATTGTAGAAGTTGTAATTCAAGACCCCAAGGCTAAGGTAGACAAGCACTAGGAGCCCTAAAAGCTAAAATGTTCTATGCCCTCCATGGTCGTCAAGAGGTGGAAGAAGCCCCGGATGTGGTTACGGATATGTCAAATGTTTGTGATTTTGATGCTTACACACTTTTAGATCCGAGGGAAAATTTGTATTTTGTCACACCATATCTTGGTAATAGATTTCATGAATGTCCCGAAACTCATGTTGAGCCTTTTAAAAAGTTAGCACTTCCATTGATAAGTCCATTGTTGCACAAACAGTCTATAGAGGTTATTCCGTATCCATCATACATAAAGTTATTCCTTGTTATTTCGTAGAGCTTTCTATGGTAAATTTTGATGTCATACTCGGGATGTATTGGTTGCATGCTTCTTACGCTTCTATATATTGTCGAACCCGTAGTGCCAAGTTCTAATTTCCAAATGAGCCTACTCTTGAGTGGAAATGTGATAGTTTTTCATATAAAGGTTGGTTTATTTCCTATCGTAAATCCCACAAAATGATTTCTAAGGGGTGTATCTACCATTTGGTAAGGGTCAGAGATGTTTCATTTGAAAGTCCATCACTTAAGTCAGTCCCCATAGTTAATGAGTTTCTCGATGTGTTTCTCGAAGTGTTGCTCAATGTTCCTACCAAAAGAAAGATAGATTTTGGCATAGATCTTTTTATCGACACCCAATCTACATCAATCCCTCCTTATATAATGGCCCCAGTGGAGTTGAAAGAACTAAAAGAGCAATTAAAGGATTTTCTAGAGAACGAATTTATAAGACCTAATAAGTTCCCATATGATGCCCTAGTGTTGTTTGTGAGGAAGAAGGATGGGTCACACCGAATGTATATAGACTATTGCCAACTCAAAAAAGTTACATCAAGAATAAATATCCACTTTGAGGTTCGGCTATCATCAATTGAGGGTGAGGGAATGTGATACTCCCAAAATGGCATTTTGAACAAGGTATGGAGACTTTGAATTTGTGGTGATGTCAGTTGGGATAACTAATGGACAAGCTATTTTCATGGACCTTATGAATTAGGGTGTTCAAGTCCTACCTTGAAATGTTTGTAGTGGTATTCATTGAATACATTTTGGTCTACTCACACGATGAAGGAGAACACAAAGAGCATTTGGGAGTGGTCTTACATATCTTGAGGGATGAGAAGTTGTTTTCCAAGTTCAAAAAATATGAGTTTTGTTGAATGGGGTTATTTTTCTTAGGCATATTGTGTCTGGTGATGATATAAATATTGACCTTAAAAAGATGAAAGCAGTGAGAAATTGGCCAAGGCTATTGACTCTTACCGACATTTGAAGTTTCTTGGCTTTAGTGGGATATTGTAGAAGGTTTGTTGAAGGTTCTCATCCATTTAATCTCCATTGACTAAGTTGTACCAAAAGAAAATGAAATTTGTGTGGACAGATGTGTCACAAACAGAGAGTAGGGCCTAAACGTGACATGGAGAAAGAGAACCTGAGAGTCCTCGATCAAGCCATCCAAGCATCATTGCGCACATCATTGGTTAAGAAGCACATTATAAAATAAGTAACACATAAGTCTAAGGGATTTCAGGGATTTTGACTCAAGCTATGGGGACACCACCGGGAATGGGACAAGCATGAATCACATAACACATAGCAATTACGTTCTAAAGTGCGGGTAAGTATGACTCAAGCTATGGGGGAAAGCAGGGGCTAGGGACTTTCCACATAAGCAAATTCCCATCCATTCAATCATAATAACATAATCAAAAGCATAATCGAAACATAAGTTGTCATAACAAAGCGTAGACAGTCATAACATCTCAAATAAGCACACAGTACGGCGTATGATAGAATTCAATATGTCCAAGAATGCCTCTACATAGAATAAGACGGTGCCTCGACATAATCCGGGCTCACCCTCAAGTCATAAGATAGATAAGACATAATAAAACATAATCTAGAAGAAGGTGGGTTTTGCCCTTGGAGTACAGGGCTCACCACAAGCAACAAGTCCAAGATCTCAACTAAGCATCCAACGGTGGAAGAATGTCATCTCCGGTCCCTACATGGTTAAAGCATGTAGACAAAAAGTATGGGTTAGCACATATAATGAACTAAGTATACGGGCATGCCATGCACATGAACATGAACCTATTACAAAGCTAAATGGCAAGAGCACATATACATATAGAAAGAATGTATATAATCAAGGAAAACTATTGTACCAATATGCTATGAAGTTCCATGATGCATGAATACAAACCTACATATTCATAGCAGGGATATGACCTCAACCAACAATAAGGGAGACCAAGCGAGGTACTACTTGGAATTTGACTACTTGCCAGGTAGATCCCAAGCCACCCTAAATAGGGGGAAACAAGTCATCCCATTTTGGGAGAAATCCCATGTTGGCACATGCTTTGACATAAAGGAGTATGGACCCTTAGAGATAGTCCACCCCAGCTCCAATCCCTCGGTACTAAGTCTCATCTCATGGGAATACATATACATATACAAGCTTTCAAAACGGAGGTTCAATGCTTCAAATCCATAATGCAAATTAAAGCTAGGCTAAAAAGCCAAATTGTATTTCAAATCTTTCCATAATTAGGCTAAAAATCCAAACAAGAGTTTCAATTGTCATATCCAAGATCATTGCGTAGGGGTAGCTCATTCTAACATAGTAATATTGTGTAAAATCCCAAGATGCTCAAAGACCATACCAAGACAAGATGAGATCACATTCTAGTCATATCCCATTTCTTACCAAAATCAAGTCAAAATCATATCAAGTGAAGTGGGTCAAAGCCCATATCAAGAGTTTCATCAAGTCAAGCCTCCATGATCATGAATGCAATTCATGAATGATCAATGAATGGCATGGGTAATTGATATCAATATTTAAATCATCATAATGGAAGTAGATTCATACTTAAAACATAGTGAAATCATCAATTATGACATGATTCATACTACCCATGCTTGAATTGAAGAACAAAGGGGACATATACTTTTGAATCTTCATAAAATCAATGGAATTCAACAATTAAGGGCTTAATTTATTTTGAAATTAACAATTAAATACAACCCACAACTCAATTGAATTAAATCATTCATAATTTAAAAGACCCAATTTCAAAGAAAGCAAAATTCATCAAAATTGAAAAAGAAAAGCTTTGGGTCTTCATGATTGAAAGGAGAACCATGAATCAATCCCACATACCTTGAACAATCAAGAAGGACAAGGAGAGTTTGATAGAGAATTGAGATTTCCCTTGATTTCCAAGCCTAGTCTTCAATGGAGCTTTGACAGCAATTGAGAGAAATTGAGAGGGTTTGAATTGAATGAGAATGAAAAGGGCTAAATTAGGAGTTTAGGAGTGTTTTAAAATGCTAAAATGACTTTAGGATTAGTTAAAAATTACAATTAAACTATTAATGAAACGAAAAAGAAAACTAGAATTGTCATTGAAAAAGTGCACTACACGGGCCGTGTAGTGACTTACGGTGCGTGAGCCCTGCCGTGAGGCCTCACTTGAAGACAAACATAGATCTAGCAATGGATAGGAAAATTTGAAACGTCACCCACACGGTCCACTACATGGACCATGAGGGTCCATACGGTCTTTGAGCCTCTCCCGTGAAGCCATACTTGGAACCAACTTTTCCCATGAATATTCCATACTTAGAAAAATTCTCTTCTCGCAACCATATGGCTAGGTACACAAACCGTAAGGCTTCACATGGACCGTAAGGTGGTTCGTGGAGCCTCCCTTGGATCAAAGACTTGGCTGCTTACTGGAATACCACAGGGACCCGTTCACGGGTCTTGAGCCTCCACACGGCCCGTGAACCCCACCGTCAAGATGACACGATCTCCGGAACATTAACCTTATATATAGAATTGAACCGTAGGACAAGGCCATCCCGAAATACTTTACCACTCCTCATGTGAGCTCACAAGTCCTACTCCACGGACCGTGCGTCCACACATAGCCCGTGAGCCTGCCGTGAGGCAGTGCCTTAGCCAATTCTTCTCTTCCCTTTTTCAAAATGCTTCCCTGTGTAGGCAGTCTCACTGTGAAGGCCATAACTTCCACGTCTGAACTCTGAATTGAGTAAAACCAAGTGTGTTGGGAATAAAACTCAGAGCTCATGAATTTGATAGGTCGTGGCTTACACAATTCATCCTATACCAAGAGATATGGCCATTTAAAGTTAGTACTCCAATAAGACATCAAGCAAAACTTAACCAATATGATTTCTTCCAAGATGGTCATGCAAGAGAGACTTGGAAAACTCATAAGCTAACAAATATAGGTTCAAATCAACCCTCAAACAACATCACAAGGTCCGGTGAGTTTCAAGTTGGTACATCATATCCCCCTTGGGGACATTCGTCCTCGAATGGGCTAGATCAAGGCTTGAAAGACAAGAAATATTTCGACATAAAACATAATGCATCATTCATCATTTCAAAAGTCATTTAAAACACATGTCAAAACATTATTCAAATCATTTTCGTGTACATGTATGCATGCAATTCCATGAAACTCAAGAAAATAAAGAATTAGGACCATTTGGAAAGAGAGATAGAACCTAGTACCTTATGCTTGAGTAGATTGGAAAAGATTGGGGTATCGCTTCATCATGTGCGACTCTGCTTCCCATGTAGCACCCTTCATATGTTGATTTCTCCAAAGCAGTTTGATTGAAGCTACTTCCCTTCCTTGTTGTGAAGTCGTTTTACTTGCCTATCCAAGATTTCAACCGTTATCTCTTCATAAGTCAAGTTCTCCTCAACTGTAACATCCTCCAAAGGTACAATTGCCTTAGGGTCACCAATCAACTTCCTCAACATTAAAACATGGAACACCGAATGAATAGAATACATATCCAAAGGTAATTCTAATCTATAGGCCACATTGCCAACCCGTTCAATGATCTCATATGGTCCGACATACCGAGGGAACAACTTGACTTTTTTGCAAAAATGCATAATGCCTTTCATAGGTGACACCTTCACATAAACCCAATCACCGACATAAAATTTGAGGTTTCTTCTCTTAGTATCTGAGTAAGACTTTTGGTGACTTTGAGCTATTTTCAATCTTTCTCTAATCAACTTCACCTTTTCTATAGCTTCAACAACCAAATTCAGGCCTAACAATGCCATCTCACCCAACTCAAACCATCCCATCGGGGACCTACACCTTTTACCATACAAAGCTTCGAATGGAGACATACTAATACTAGCGTGGTAACTATTGTTGTAGGCAAACTAGACAAGCGGTAGATGATCATCCCAATTTCCCTTGAACTCCAACACACAAGCCCTCAACATATCCTCCAAAGTTTGAATTGTCCTCTCGGCTTGCCCATCGGTTTAGGGATGGGAGTAGTGCTCAATTTAATCTTAGTGTCGAGCCATTTTTGAAATGATCTCCAAAAGTGAGAAGTAAATTGGGTACCACGATTTGATATGATAGACCTCGGTATACCATACAATATCACCAATTCTCGGATATATAATTTAGCGTAATCTTTGCCATTATAGGTAGTTTTGACTGGTAGAAAATGAGCCGACTTGGTCATTCGATCAACAACAACCCAAATACAATCAACAATTTACGAGTGCGGGTTAGCCTAACTACGAAGTCCATATTCACACTTCCCACTTCCAAGTAGGAATCTCAACATCTTAGGCCAAACCACCGGGCCTTTGGTGTTCCACCTTCACTTGTTGGCAATTTGGACATTCTGACAAAAACTTGGCTACGTCCTTCTTCATGCCATGCCACCAATACACTTCTCTCAAGTCCCGATGCATCTTAGTAGATCCCAGATGAATAAAATACTGTGAATTATGAGCTTCACTCATAATAACCTTCCTTAGGCCGTCGACATTTGGGACACACAACCGATCTTGATACCGTAGCATACCATCTCCCTCTTAGGAGAAAACCTCAACCTTCTTTTTGGCAACCAACTTCTTCAACTATACTAAGGAAGGATCCAAGTCCTGTTTGGCTTTTACATCAACAATCACAAAAGACTCAAACCCATTTTGAACAAGAAGGCCACCATCATTTGAGTCGGTCAATCTAACACCCAACCTAGCGAAACGTTGTACATCTCTTACCAACTCCTTCTTTCCTTCATTGACATGCGACACACTACCCATGGATAACCTACTAAGTGAATTCACGATGATATTTGCCTTGCTTGGATGATATAGAATGCTCATATCATAATCCTTGTGTTGTTCCAACTATCTCCTTTGCCTCAAGTTAAGATCTCTTTGAGTGAACACATATTACAAACTCTTATGTTCGGTGAAAACATCAACGTGTACCCCATACAAGTAATGTCTCTAAATCATTAAAGCAAATACTACCGCCGCTAATTCAAGATCATGGGTCAGATAGTTTTGTTCATGAACCTTTCATTACTGAGATGCATAAGCTATCACCTTACCATGTTGCATGAGCATACATACCAACCCAATCCATGAAGCATCACAATACACCACAAACCCATCTAACCCATTCGGCAAGGTCAAGACAGGAGCCGATGTAAGTCAGTCCTTCAAAGTCTGAAAACTCTTCTCATACTCATTTGAACACACAAACTTAGCTTTATTTTGAGTCAGTTTAGTCAACGGGGACACAATGGTGGAGAATCCCTCAATGAATCTTCGATAATAACTGGTCAACCTAAGGAAACTTCATATGTCAGAAGGGGTCAACGGTCTAGGCCAATTCTTTACGACTTTGGTCTTCTTAGGATCAACCTTAATACCATCACCAAACACCACATGACCAAAAAAAGCAACTTCCCCCAACCAAAACTCATATTTACTAAACTTGGCAAATAATTCCTTCTCCCTTAGGGTCTGAAGCACTAACCTCAAGTGGTCCCCGTGTTCCTTCTCAGTTCAGGAGTAAATCAGGATATCATCAATGAAGACAACCACAAAACTGTCAAGGAATGACTTGAATACCTGATTCATAAGATCCATAAACACTGGTGGGGCATTGGTTAAGCCAAATGACATCACCACAAATTAAATGCCTGTACCGAGTCTGAAAAGCTATTTTGGGAATATCACACTCCCTCACCCTCAACTGGTGGTAAACCAAACGAAGATCTATCTTATGGAAATGAGTGGCTCCTTGGTGTTGATCAAACAAATCATCTATCCTGGGTAACAGGTACTTATTCTTGATGGTCACTTTATTCAACTGTCGATAATCAATATACATACGGAGCGATCAGTCCTTCTTTCTTACAAATAACATAGGAGTACCCTACGGGGAAATACTTGGCCAGATAAAACCTTTCTCCAATAAGTCCTTCAATTGATCCTTCAATTCCTTTAGTTCAGCCAGATTCATACGGTAAGGAGGAATAGAAAAAGGTTTAGTATCCAAAAGGAGATCTATGCCGAAATCCACCTCTCTTTCGGGAGGAATACCGGGCAAATCTTTGGAAAACACATCAGGAAACTCATTAACCACAGGAAATTACTCAAGAGTAGGAGACTCAATTTCTACATCTCTAACTCTCACAATATGATAGATACACCCCTTGCAAATTATCTTCCGAGCTTTGAGGTAGGAAATAAATCGACCCCTAACCACGGAATCACTACCCTTCTATTCCAAAATAGGTTCACTAGGAATCTGGAACCTGACTTGCCTAGTCCTACAATCGACCGAGGCATATAATGCATGCAACCAATCCATCCCAAGAATAACATTGAAACCATACATCTCTAGCTCTACAAGGTCACCGGGAAAGACCTTATGCAGGGCTGAAACAGGACAACCCCGATACACTTTTCGGGAAATAATAGACTCACCCACGGGAGTATAAACCGAATAAGGTTCCCTTAATGTTTCAAGACTCAAACCAAATTTAACAGCAACCAGAGGAGTCACAAAAGATAAATTTGCACCTGGATCAAGCAAAGCGTAAGCATCAAAATCAAAGACTTTTAACATACCAGTCACAACATCTGGAGATTCATCTACCTCCTGTGGGGCATGAAGAGAATAGAACCTATTATTTCTAGGAGCACCACCAACTTGAGCCTTTGGCTGTCTTTGACCACCTGGAGTCACTTAATCTTTCTTTGTGTTCCTTGGACAATCGACAACTTTATGGTTCATACTTCCACACCCGAAATAAGAACCTAAAATCTTCCTGCATTCACCCAAATGGTTTCCCCAAAACTGGCCACAACGGGGAGGCCGTAGTCCCCTCCCAACTGGTGCCTTAGGAAGAGGTACCTTAGAGTTGACAAACTTCATATGCGAACCTTGTCCTTGTTGGAATCAACCATTTCCACCACCACTCCTAGAATTGGAGAACCCACTATCAAATTGGGCCCTCTTGGAATCATTCACCCTTTTCTCCTTGAGATTCTCTCCCTTAATCTGTTCAGCATAAGTCATAAGCCTGGAGATATCCATTTCCCAAATAAGCATAGCGGTGTGACATTCCTTCACCACTAAGTCAGTGACCCTGGAAATAAACTTGTGCATCCTAGCATGAGGATCCGCCACTAGCATGGGAGCATACTTTGAGAGTTTGGTGAACTTGAGAGAATAGCCTCTCATAGACATGCTACCCTTCCTGAGGTTAATAAATTCGGTCATCTTGGCCTCCCAAAGTTCAAGAGGGAAGAAATAATCCAGAAAAACAAACTTGAACTCTTTTCAATCAACCTTAACATCTGGAATCCTCTCCACCAACTATTGATTGTACCACACTTGGGCTACATCCTTCACCTGATAAGTAGCCAATTCAGCCTTCTCCTCAGAACTGACACCCATAACAGTCAACACTTTTGTGAGCTCATCAATAAACTCTTGGGTATCTTCATCAACTTTCGAACCAAAAAACTCTGGAGGGTTCATCCGGGTGAAGTCCCTCACCCTAGAAGTTTGAGTGCTACCATTTGTGGGATTAGTTGGTTGGGCTTGATTAGTCACCACTTGGGCCAACATAACAACCACATTGCGAAATTCAACATGAGTCCCTTGCTCCTCCACAGGCTCTGAGGGGCTTGTTCCTAGTAGACCGAGATCAGTCTGGGGAGAGGAGATCTTCGGGGAGGCATCCTCTAAAAGAGTCCCAAGAATACCAACATTTTAGGAAACCTTACAAAATAGTTCATAGCACGACATAAGGAATAATGAAGTGAGACAATTCCTATATGTCATCATAGCCTCTTACTCATAGGTATGGCATACTTCATACCCATGAATAAGACTCTACTTGATGCAATATGTTAGACTCCGAGGATCATTTACAAACCTAGGGCTCTGATACCATTTTTGTCATGACCTGAGAGTAGGGCCTAGACGTGACATAGCGAAAGAGAACCCGAGAGTCATCGATCAAGCCATCCAAGCATCATCACACACATCATTAGTTCGAAAGTGCGTAATATAATAAGTAACACATAAGTAAAAGGGATTCTAGGGATTTGGACTCAAGCTATGGGGACATCACCAGGAATGGGACAAGCACGAATCACATAAAACATAGCAATTACGTTCTAAGGGGCGGGTAAGTATGACTCAAGCTATGGGGGCAAGCAGGGGCTAGGGACTTTCCACGTATGCATATTCCCATCCATTCAATCATAATAAAATAAGCAAAAGCATAATCAAAACGTAAGTAGTCATAACAAAGCGTAGATAGTCATAACATCTCAAATAAGCACATAGTACGACGTATAATAGATTCTGATATGTCAAACAATGCCTATACATAGAATCAGATGGGGCCTCGACATAATCCGAGCTCACCCTCAAGTGACAAGATAGATAAGACATAATAAAACACAAGCTAGAAGAAGGTGGGTTTTGCCCTTGGAGTATAGGGCTCACCACAAGCAACAAGTCTAAGATATCAACTAAGCGTCCAACGGTGGATGAATGTCGTCTCCTGTCCCTACATGGTTAGATCATGTAGACAAAAAGTATGGGTTAACACATATAATGCACTAAGTAAGTGGGCATGCCATGCACATGAACATGAACCTACTACAAAGCTAGATGGAGAGGGCACATATATGTATAGAAAGAATGTATATAATCAAGGAAAAATATTATATCAATATGACATGAAGTTCCATGATGCATGAATGCAAACCTACATATTCATAGCGGGGATGTGACCTCAACCGATAACAAGGGAGACCAAGTGAGCAACTACTTGGAATGGGACTACTTGCCAGGTAGATCCCAACCCACCCGAAATAGGAGGTAACAAGTCATCCTATCTTAGGAGAAATCCCATGTTGGCACATAGTTTGACGAAATAGAGTATGGACCCTTGGAGATAGTCCATCCCGTTTTCAATCCCTCGGTACTAAGTCTCATCTCATGGGAATACATATACATATATAAGCTTTCAAAACGGAGGTTTAATGCTTCAATCCATACAATGCAAAGCTAGGCTAAAAAGCCAAATCATATTTCAAATCTTTCCATAATTAGGCTAAAATCCAAATAAGAGTTTCAAGTGTCATATCCAAGATCAATGCATAGGAGTAGCTCATTCTAACATAACAATATGGTGTAAACACCCAAGATTCTCAAAGAACCATATCAGGACAAGATGTGATCACATTCTAGTCATATCCCATGTCTTACCAAAATCAAGTTAAAATTATATCAAGTCAAGTGGGTCAAAGCCCATATCAAAACTTTCATCAAGTCAAGCCTCTATGCTCATGAATGCAATGCATAAATGATTAATGAATAGCATGGGTAATTGATATCAACATTTAAATCATCATAATGGAAATAGATTCATACTTAAAACATAGTGAAATCATCAATTAAAGATATAATTCATACTACCCATGCTTGAATTGACGAACAAAGGGGACACACACTTTTGAATCTTCATAAAATCAATGGAATTTAACAATTAAGGGATTAATTTACTTAGAAATTAACAATTAAATACAACCCACAACTCAATTGAATTAAATCATTCATAATTTAAAAGACCCAATTTTAAAGAGAGCAAAATTCATCAAAATTAAAGAAGAAAAGTTTTGGATCTTCATGGTTGAAAGGAGAACTATGAATCAATCCCACATACCTTGAACAATCAAGAAGAACAAGGAGAGTTTGATGAAGAATTGAGCTTTCCCTTAATTTCCAAGCCTAGTCTTCAATGGAGCTTTGAGAGCAATTGAGAGAAATTGAGAGGGTTTAAATTGAATAAGAGTGAAAAGGGCTAAATCAGGAGTTTAGGAGGGTTTAAAAATGCTATAATGACCTTAGGATTAGTTAAAAATCATAATTAAACCATTAATAAAATGAGGAAGAATATTGGAACTATCACTGAAAAAGTGCACTACACGGGCCGTGTAGGGACTCACGGTCCGTGAGCCCTGCCGTGAGGCCTCACATGAAGACGAGCATTAATCTAGAAACGAATAGGAATATTTGAAATGTCACCCATAAGGTCAACTACATGGATCATGAGAGCCCACATGATCCGTGAGCCTCTCCCGTATAGCCACACTTGTAAGCAACTTCTCCCATGAACATTCCATACTTAGAAAAATTCTCTTCGCACAGCCATACGACTAGGCACACGAACTGTGAGGCTTCACACGGACCGTGAGGTGGTCCGTGGAGCCTCCCTTGGCTCAGGGCCTTTGCTCATAGCCTTGGTTGCTTACTGGAATACCACACAGACCCATTCACGGGTTTTGAGCCTCCACACGACCCGTGAACCCCACTGTCAAGATGACGCGATCTCCAAAATTTTAACCTTATAAATAAAATTGATCCGTAGTCCAAGGCCATCCCCAAACACTTTACCACGCCTCGTAGGAGGTCACCCGGCCTGCCCTGTGGACCTTGAGTCCACACTCAGCCCGTGATCCTACCGTGAGGCAGTGCCTTAGCCAATACGTTTCTTCCATTTTCTAGAATGCTTCCCTGTGCAGGCATTCTCACTGTGAAGGCCATAACCTCAACATCCAAACTACAAATTGAGTGAAACCAAGTGCGTTGGGAAGATAACTCAAAAAGCTTAAATATTTTAGGTTGTGGCCCACACAGACCAAGATATATGACCATTTAAAATTAGAACTCCCATAAGACATCAAGAAAATCTTAACCAATACGATTTTCTCCAAGACGGTCATGCAAGAGAGACTCAAAAAACTCATAAGCTAACCAAGATAGGTTCAAATAAGCCCTCAAACAACATCACAAGGTCCGGGGAGTTTTGGGTTGTTACAAGATGTGTGTGAGAAGAACTTCCAAACTTTTAAGGATTATTTGACTTCAGCTCCAATCTTGACTTTGTCAGAAGGCACCAATGGGTTTATTGTGTATTGTGATGGCTCAAGAATTGTTTTGGGTTGTGTATTGATGCAAAATGGTAAGTTAATAGCCTATGCTTCAAGGCAACTAAAGGTGCATGAAAAGAACTATCCAACACATGATCTTGAATTAATGACCATGGTGTTTGCATTGAAAATTTGACGTCATTATTTGTATGGGTTTCATGTTAATGTGTTTACTGACCGTAAGAGTCTCAAACATGTGTTTACACAAAAAGACCTCAATTTAAGAAAAAGTAGATGGTTGAAACTTCCCAAGGATTATAACATGAGTATAAAGTATCACCTGGGAAAGGCTAATGTTGTAGCCGATGCACTTAGTAGAATGTTCATGGGCAGTGTGTCATAAATTAAAGATGATGGAAAGAGAGAATTGGTAAAAAAATATATATGTTGGCTATATTGGGAGTAAAATTGAGTGAGGTTGAGAATTGTGTTGTCATAGTATTAAATGGCTCTGAATCATCATTGATTGAGGATGTAAAGTCTAAATAAGATATTGATCCCTCCCTGGTTGAATTGAAGACCTTGGTGAAAAAAGTCAAGATAGAGGTCTTTTAACAAGGGAGAGATAGGGTACTTTGTTATCAAGGGAGATTGTATGTCTCGAATGTTGATAGGTTAAGAACTTTGATATTGCAAGAAGCTCATAATTCTTCCTATTTCATTCACCTCAGTTCCACTAAGATGTATAATAATTTGATGGAAGTGTTTTGGTGGAACAAATTGAAGAAGGATATTGCTAAATTTGTGGCCGAATGCTCTAATTGTCAACAAGTTAAAGTGGAACAGCAAAGACCAGGTGGGTTATCTCAAAATATTGAGATTCCTACTTGTAAATGAGAAGAGATTAACATGGATTTTGTAGTTGGGTTTCCTAAGACCAGGAGAAACTTTAATTCTATATGGGTATTAGCAGATCAGATGATGAAGTTGGCTTATTTCTTTATAGTTATGACAACTTTTGGTGCCAAGGATTATGCCAAGTTATATATCCGTGAGTTGGTGAGGTTGCATGGGATTCCATTGTCCATCATTTTGAATCATGGAACTCAATTTCCCTCCCACTTTTGAAAGTAATTCCAAAGAGCTCTTGGTACTAAGGTGATGTTAAATACCATATTTCATCCTCAAATTGATGTGCAAGCCGAGAGAACAATTCAAACATTGGAGGATATGTTGAGGGATTGTATCTTGGAATTCAAAGAAAGTTGGAATGATCATCTACCTCTCATCGTGTTTGCCTACAAAAATATTTATCATTCAAGTATTGAGATGGATCTATTTGATGCTCTATATGGTAGACTATATACGTCACCAGTGAGATGGTTTGAAGTTGGGAAATTTCCTTCATTCGACCAAGTTTGGTTATGGATGCCATGGAAAGAGTGAGACTCATGCGGGAAATATTAAAGACCGCCCAAAGTAGACAAAAGTCCTACTTCGATGTGAGAAGAAGGGACCATGAGTTTAATGTTGGTAATTTTGTTTACTTGAAATTACCACCCATGAAGGGTGTAATTCAATTTGGAAAATAGGGCAGTTGAGCCCTAGGTATGTAAGGCCTTATAAGGTTGTGAGAAGGGTTGGTAAAGGGGAATATGAGTTAGAGTTTCCATTGGAGATTAACTCAATTCATCTGATTTTCTATGTGTCAATGTTGAGGAAGTTCATGGGGGATCCAAGTTCCATAGTCCCATTAGAAGATGTGAGGATTGAAGAGAATTCGACATATGAATAACTTCTGGTGAAAATATTAGGTGGGCAAGTAAAGAGATTGAGGAACAAAGATGTAATGTCTGTTAAAGTCCTTTGGAGTAACCAACAAGTTGAAAGAGCGACTTGGGAAGTGGAAGCGGACATGATGAAAGTATATCCTTATAATTTCTACTCTACTCAAGCCTAAGTTAATAATACAATACTGTTTAAAGTGTCAAGTTATGAGTTTCATCCCTTAGAGTCAAGTTGCATGCATTCATACTCATATTATCATGTTTAATGGCATTTTGATGCATAAGTTTGAAGTTTCAAGAAAATAATGTTTAAGTTAAATTGATGCATTTGTGTTAGGGCTAAAAAGTGTCTTGTTATTCCTCTCAAGTAAAGCTTCATAACATTATGGGGAGAATGATTCCAAGGGGAAGATATTGTAACACCTCCTAATGCGACTCGAAAAGACCCTATGATGAGTATCTTATGTATCTTAAAATCCACATGTTATTTTGCAAATCTGACTTTGTATTCTTTTTTAGAGGCAAAATTGTGTAGGAAAAGGGTCACCTTTGATTTTTACGTCACCCGTATCAAAAAATAATTTTTCAATGAAATTGCCCAAAATAGAATGGTGCGCGACAAAGGCGTGCCACACCTTTGTTCCCCCATAGTTAAAAAATTTCCCAATTTCATTTTAAGGAAAGTTAGTTGGAACTTATTCCAATACCTTTATATACATAAATACTGTAAAACTCTCATATTTTTAGACCTAAATCTCTCTCTAAACACGCTTAAATCCTCCCAAAACTTCTCTTTAAAAATCCTCCATCAAGTTCTTTCAATTTCTTGGTGATCAAGCTTCCTCCATTGAAGACAAACCTTCAAAAATGATTTGTAAAAGTTCTTCAAGTTTCAAGATTCAAAAGGTATGTGGGTTTCTTCATTAATGGGTTTTTCCACCCATGGAGTCCAAAAACCTATTTTACTAAATCCTTCAAGTTACAATGTTAATTTCTTATGGGTTCTTTTTACTTATCCTATTAAGTGTGAGTTATGTCAAGGTTCTTCATTTATTGCATGAAATTATATGAGTTGATATCAAGGGTTTTCTATCATGAAGTTATTTTATGAAATTCAAAGCTATAAAAGTTATGTTACCATGAGTTATTATGAAATTTATGATTTTATGAGATGAATTGCATGATTCTATCTCTAAAGTTCAAAGATGATATGTATGATTTTGGTGGGTTGTTTAAGAATGTTTTAATTGATGATTTTCATTAAATTTATGCATAGTCCTCTTGAGTTATATGATTTAAAGCTTGCATGCATGAGCCCACCCAATTATCATGTCGAGTTTTCTAAGAGAGACATGATCTCCAATGATGAGGATTCAATTACTAAAGTTTATTAAAGTTATGATATTTGAGTCTCTCTTATGAATGTTAAAGATGGTGAAAGGATCATTCTCACCAAAATATAGATCCCATTGTGATAAGGACCATTCTCACATGTTAGATCTCATGTTAGATGAGCAACACTTTATATGATGATGATGATGATGTTATTCTTCTAAAGTTTACAAATGAATATGATTATGCATATATTTCAAATGTATTCCATAAGAATGGCTTAACACTGAATGGGGAATTAAGGTGGAATTCGGTAAGGGAATTCTAGTAGCAACCTCTTGTCTCATTAACTATGTGCCACCATAGGAGCCCTTGTAGGCTAGTCTAGTGAATCCACCTAAGCTATATTATTTACTAATAATGAATATGCAAATGTTAATGGAGTTCTACTTAGAAAGCACTCTCCCTGTGCTAACGTAGGGGGTTATGTTGGATTCTAAGTAGTAGCTCACTTGGTCTTATATGTCGATTAAGGTCTTCTCCCACATATGTATGATGATAGGATATTATGTTGATTTCTCATGAATGATTTTATCAAAGCATTCTCATGCATGACATATTGAGCTTACAATCAATTGTATATGGCTATGCATCTTGTTATGAAGCTTATTATCTATTGTTGCATTGCATCCTACGTACTAGTACATTCTAAGTACTAATGTATACCTTTTACCTACATGATCAGATCATGTAGGGACTTGAGCTTTTATTCATCCTCCTCCACGTGGCTAGCTTGGTTCGTGAATATCATTGAGTGGTGAGTCCTCTATTTCGGGGACAACATCTAATTTCTATCTTGTTTATGCTGAGACATTTTTAATTTTCTATTTACTTTAAGGGTGAGACTGGGACTTGTCTTGGCCCCCGTCCAACTCATGTTTTAGAGATGTTGTTGGATACTTATGTTATGTACCTATTATGAGATATTGAGCTTTTGTGGAGACTTATCCTATAGTCTCTATTCCCTTATGTGATGCTATTTGATGTTATTGATGTTGATGGAATGGAGTAATTCTTCCTAAGTCCCTACTTCCTCATAGCTTGATTCATACTTACTCTCCCTTTAGTCTTATTTGTAATGTGATTCACGTAAATCCTATTCCCTTACTTATCCCTATACTATCAGTCCAAAGACCCAATTTCTCTTAGAACTACTTATGGATGCTTTTTTTTGTAATGACCTGATTGGTCATTTTTTAGCTTATCTGTAAAAATAACTATTTTGCCCTTTTGTAAGTTACTTTGCACCTATTTGAGCTATCTGCATTGTTGGAATTGAAATACTGAGTTTTAAAAGTGGAAAATGTGAGTTTTATTATTTTTGGAAGCTTAAGTTGTTGAATAAGTAACTTCTTATACCATGCTAAGTTTTGGTTGTTAGATTAGAGATCCATCAATTTCATTAGCTCTAGAACATCAAAACTGATCTATCAGAAGTTACAAAACTGAATTCAGAGTTAAGATAAGATTTTTAGGCCTAAAGTCGTGTTTTTAGTAGTTGTTGGAACCAAAGTTTGACTTTGGTCAACATTCAACGTTCAAAAGCTCAGACTAAAATTTTGACAGTTCAGTAGTTTTGGATAGTGAAAATAATGCTAGAAATGGTCTCGTAAAAATTTTCAGAGTTGTCAAGGACTGTTTTGATATTTTGTTTTTAAATAGTTTCATTAAGTTGCATTGGTAAATGTGGCAAGAAGGCCCTCAAAATCGATTCTTGTTGATTCTGTTGAGTCTAGATCACTCCTTCTTGTATGGATACATATTTGATTTGTGTAATTCTGATTCCGAGTGAGTTTTAAGGGTCCATTCCCAATTTTTATTTAGGTGTGTATTGCTGGTGTAGAGTTTTTTGGTGTAATCACATTCCTTCTCCATGGTTGCGGAGAAGCCCCTGCATTCCCAGACGTTTGGGCAACGTAGAGCTTTACATTCGCTAAGTACACGTTTTAGCTGAACATTATTAAAACCGTGAAACACCATTTTTACTCCATTTTCAAGTTTTTTGGGTGATTTTTGAAGAAGTTTTTTGAAGGATTCTTTTTAGTAAGTGTTTCTAACTTCTTTTTAATTAATTTAATTGTGTCTTAAATTTCATGATTTTAATTATCCAAAATTGAGGATTTTTAGACTATGTTTTCAAAACTTTAAATGGTGATTTCTACTTTGATTTTAGTGAGATTTTCACTTATGAACCCCTTTTTTTGTCGAAACTGATTTTAAAGTTAATTTCTAGATTCAAGAACTTTGAATTTTAACCCTAATTTTGACCATTTTGTCCCTAAGCCTAATTCGTGCCAATATGGGTTTCAAAATGAACCTCTTGATACGTAGTATCTATTTTTATAGCGATTGATCAATTTAGGGATCATTTAGAGGTTTGAGTTGATTGAAAACTTATCCAAGTGTGATTTCGGCATCGTGGTAAGTTTAGGTAACCTTTTTGGGATTGGATTTGAGTTATTAATCATATTTATATGGTAATTGAGAGATCTAGATTGATTCATGAATAAATAATTTGATATGTTAGAATTGTGGTGGAAATGTGATCCCGCTTAAGCCGAAATTTGAGTGAAATATGATCCTATTAATGACTTGAGATGAAATCTTGTAAATTAAGATAATTTGGGATATTAATGTGATAATATGAGACTTGTGACACTATTTGGGTAATTATTGGTAATTTGATGTCTTTTGAGATACTTTTAAGGATCATGTGTATATTCTGGGATGAGTAAGGTTCAATATTATTAGCATACTTATGTATTTTGGGATGAGTGAGGTCCGATATTGTTGGTACACTTGATATTGATATAATTGTGATGATTTGAGACATGTTGATGGTTTGGGGCACTAGATGTGACACTTGACATTATTCTTCCTGACTATATAAGACTCATGTATCAGTATTCTTATTATGATGCCATTACATATATATATATATATATATATATATATATATATATGCATATCTGGATTGTACCATTGACATGCATTTATCCTACATTGCATTGTACCATCCTTTGACCCGGGTAGGTGTCAAGGTTAACATATTGTGAAACCCCTTTGTGGCAACCCTTGTGAGAGGATGCCACTTCTGTAAATTCTAGGCTTATGTAATACCTGTAAAATATGAAGAGTTTAGGACGCAATATATTAATCATAATTGAATAATAAAGTTATAATAATTTAAACCATTTTATGGCGTAAGCACCTTTCAAAATAATTTAAACCAATATCTTGCGAGATTTTTTTTCTACATTACCCATACTACT
>JBCEWC010005244.1:0-25415 GCA_038996855.1 Solanum aculeatissimum | reverse complement strand
CCATGGGCTTGGTGGGAATCATCTTAACCATGCCAGCATCACCATTTTTCAAAAACTTGGGCTCCTTCTCAAGTTCCTTACCAGAACGCCTGTCAATCTTGGTCAAGATCTCAGCAAACTTGACAGCAATATGAGAGGTGTGGCAGTCGAGCACTGGGGCATATCCATTACCAATCTGTCCAGGATGGTTCATGATGATGACTTGGGCAGTGAAGCTGGCAGCTCCCTTTGCTGGGTCATCTTTGGAGTTGGAAGCAACATAACCTCTCTTAAGATCCTTAACTGCAACGTTCTTGACGTTGAACCCAACATTGTCACCAGGAAGGGCCTCCTGAAGAGCCTCATGGTGCATCTCAACAGATTTAACTTCAGTGGTCAGACCAGTTGGACCAAAAGTCACAACCATACCAGGCTTAATAACACCAGTTTCAACACGTCCGACAGGCACAGTACCAATACCACCAATCTTGTAGACATCCTGAAGTGGGAGACGGAGGGGCTTGTCTGAGGGCCTCTTGGGCTCATTAATCTGATCAAGAGCCTCAAGTAGGGTTGGGCCCTTGTACCAGTCGAGGTTGGTTGATCTCTCAATCATATTGTCACCTTCGAAACCAGAGATGGGGACAAAGGGTATTTTGTCAGGGTTGTATCCTACCTTTTTGAGGTAGGAAGAAACTTCCTTCACGATTTCATCGTACCTAGCCTTGGAGTACTTGGGGGTGGTAGCATCCATCTGTGCAAGGCATACAACAGAATAAGCAAACTTGAAACATCGCTTTCAATCAAAGTAACAAATAAACAATAAAAGAGACCTTGTTACAGCAGCAAATCATTTGTTTGACACCAAGGGTGAAAGCAAGTAATGCGTGCTCACGGGTCTGTCCATCCTTGGAAATACCAGCTTCAAAACCACCAGTTGTGGAGTCAATGATGAGGACAGCACAGTCAGCCTGAGAGGTACCAGTAATCATGTTCTTGATAAAATCCCTGTGTCCAGGGGCGTCAATCACAGTGCAGTAGTACTTTGTGGTCTCAAACTTCCACAAGGCAATATCAATGGTAATACCACATTCACGCTCAGCCTTGAGCTTGTCAAGCACCCACGCATATTTGAAGGACCTCTTGTTCATCTCAGCTGCTTCTTTCTCAAACCTCTCGATGACACGCTTGTCAATACCACCAAGTTTGTAGATCAAGTGACCAGTAGTGGTCGACTTTCCAGAGTCGACATGGCCAATGACAACAATGCTTATGTGAATCTTCTCTTTACCCATGATGCCTGAGAAACTGAATAAAGCACCACAATCATGATATGAACACAGGGGTTACTCAAATGCCAAATCGACTCAATTAAATATCTTCTAGTACCCAATAGATAACAAGGATATTATTCATTGCAAACTTGAGAAAATGACAATTTTGTTAATCTAATTGCATACATCCAACGAAAAATTCCAAGAACTAGTCATTATTAATAAATAAATACTATACCATGCAAACTTGAGAAATTGACTACTTTTGTTGGGGAAATTGCTTACACTAAATGAAAGATACTAAAACCAGGTGATTATTAAGTAATAGATCCATTATTCCACTGCTATTGACCTACTCATAAAGTAGAGATTTTTTTTATAAGAAATCAACAGATCTGAAATACACAAGCATACAGATAAATTAAAATTCAAAAAGAATAAAGCATCAACCTCATACATGAACAAAAGATTTTTTTTTAAAAGTCTTGTAAGATAATTTAAAACTATAGATTGAATCCAAGCTAATTAACACTAACATATAAAACACAAATAACGTAGATTTCTCAGAATGAAAGAACCACAACTTAAGGCCGAGAGACAAATCACAGAGAAACAAAGACAGACTAGTCACAAATTGGACTGAGAATTCATAAATATTCATATTCCTCAGTGAAACAAATACTGATTTTCACATATCCCTGATAAAACACAAATCTATTACCAGAATTCGTCAAACAGGAAATTATAGCAAAACAAATCAAAGAGAAACAGTAGCATAATTGAAATTTAATTTTCATCAATATTCAAATCACATATCTTCAACAAAGGATACGTACATCTCAGTGAAACACATGCTAATTTTCAATACAGCTGATAAAATACAAATCTATTACCAGATATTCACTATCTCAAATGAAAAACAGCAAAATGAACAGAAATTGCTATAGATCAACATAGGATAGACAAATCATCTAGAAAAACAGACTAATCTTCACATATCTCTGACTAAACACAGAACTATTACCAAATCTTTTCACATCTACATCATACAATCTATTACCAGATTTCCACATCTATATCATACAATCTGAAAGAAAAAATAAACAAAGCAGTCTAATTTTCAGTAATACTGACAAAACACAAATCTATGACCAAATCTTCGCATATATATCATACAATCTGAAAGGAATATATAACAAAACAGACTAATTTTCATATATCACTGATGATACACAAATCTATAACCAGATTTTCGTATCTATATCATACAATCTTAAAGAAAAAATTTAATAAAACAGGCTAGTTATTAGTATTACTGACAAAACACAAATCTATTACCAGATCTTCGCATCTATGCAATCAGAAGTGAAAATACATCAAAACGAAGAGCAAAAGCATTAGATCTAACCTTTAGATGACGGAAAAACCCTGGCCGCGTAAGGAAAATCAGCAACGCAAACCAGAAGTAGGGTTTGAAGTGAGCTATCAGGGGACATTTTATAGTGGTGAGAGCATAACAGCTAGGGCTTTCGGTGCGGCACTCTGTGCCTTTGTATTTACATATATACCCTTGTTGCTTGTGTATAATTTCCATAGGCAAGTGCTTGAGACGTGGTATAACTATAATATTCTTAATTTGAAATTAATTTTGTCTAGTCAATTAAAAAAAGAAAAATTATTCTATCATTTGTAACTAAAAAAATGGTGATGGATGATTACGAGGGGAAATTATATATAGATACAAAAAAAAGTAAAAAGTAAAAAAAAAATAGTCTGTTTAAAAATAGTTCTAAATCAACGAAACTATATAATATAGTTATAGAAAGTATACACTGTTATACAATGTATATTACTTATACATGAGTTATACACTAAATATACATTGTGATACACAAATATACACTGACTATACATGTCTATACAACGAGGGTTGAATGTCCAAAATTGTAATAAATAGCCAAAGGTCGGTTGGATGGCTACTTTTCGTAATTAAAAATAAGTGAATTATTTTCTGTGTAAATAATTTTTCTCAGTGACTTGTGGGTGTAATTATCCCATTACTATCCCATATAAAAAAAAAAGTCGCATATAGTCACTCAAAAATATTTTAATTAGGTCAAATTTAGGTTCAAGGCAAACTATTGTAAGACACTTATAATATTAGGTGAGTTCACGGCTGAAACTAATACAATTATACACAATCAATATTACTTTGACATTAAAAAAAATGTCAAACTAAAAGGTCAAATCAAATCGATAAATAATTTATCAGACTTAATTTGATATTATGTAATAAAATTGAACCAAATCGATAAATATATAATATTTATATATTTTTAAAAAGCTTTATATAAGATTTTCCTCAAAAATATAAGTCCAATAATATTTGTGATTCTTTCTATAAATTGCCTAGTGTTTTTGCTCTCACTAGGATTTGAACCACGACTCACTTCGTTGACTATTAGACCGCACTCTTGGAGTCGGAGACTCGGAGGTGTTGTTAAATCAAGTTAGAATTGTAGGTTATATGGTTAATTCGCACTCTTGGAGTCGGAGACTCGGAGGTGTTGTTAAATCAAGTTAGAATTGTAGGTTATATGGTTAATTGTTCAAGAAATTGAACATTAATGGTTTGTGTAGGATCTCTACACATTTACTTTAATTACATCTTAATTGATTTTTAAAGGAAATGAATGCAACTATACGTAGTGTCTAAGGCTGAAGTTCTTGTAAGGTTGATTGCAAGCAAGAGGTCAAGGAACAGATTGTTCAACTTTATACAAGTTTAAGCGTCTACTTATGTACACTTATAAGTTGGAGGATTGATGTCAGTCGAGTACTGTCTTCGTCCTCAAGAGTTATTGGTGTTACATGTGTCTGGATGAGGACGTGAATCATCTTGTTCTACATTGCTCGCGGACCATGAGGTTCTTTCCTTTAACTGAATGAAGAGATCATATTTCAATCAGAGCTTTTTGATAAATATTAGCAGTCTGTATAACAGCAAGCACTTTGCTGCACTAAGCAGCCGCTTCTTATTGCATCAATCAAGATTCTTTTGTGATACTGTATACTGGATTTTGATCGAATTCTAAGTTAACTCACTTGTATGACTGACTTTAGAAGTTAACTCACTTCTAGTTTATGTCTGTTTCATTCTTATCTGTCAATCAGGCAGCAGACAAGGCATGATATCTCGTTGTAGCTTAAGCTGCATAGCATTGTATCTCGGAGTTTGTTGCCTGTCTTTATGCGCGAAACCTCACTGTGGTATGCCATATGCTTGTTCATATGTTCACTCATTTGATTCATAGCTCAATTGACAAAGTTTGTAGCTGAGTATTGTTTAAACATTTGCTCTTCGTTTCTCTTGTAGGATGGTGTACAGCACCGATCCTAGTATGGCTACTCTGTCATGGATTCGCAGCAGTAAAACTGATTCAACATGCTCTACATTCTTTTCCAGAATGTGCTTCCTTCAGCATTCAAATTACTAGACTATACACTTGATATATAGTTCATGTGGTCTTTCCACTTATCACAATAATTCCAACCGAATACTTGTTGGGGACTCTTACTCTACGGACCACTTCTTTGCAGGGCATTAAGTTGCATTCACATGTTTAACTTTCTTGTTATTTCAGACAACAGAACCTCAATGTGCTCGAGGTGTTCCCCTTGATTAGTTGTCTTAAAGATCTCCTTATTGACCAAGCACTCTCTTAACCCACTGATCAGCTAGTGTGCAATGACGATTGGCCCACAAGTTACTCGATATTTTTTTCTCTTGACTGCTCTAAATTCTATTTTAGATGCTACTTACTCAGGTATGATGTTTGTTTGACAAACCATCTTCGTCCTCTATGCAGTTACTTGCATTCGTATCTCTCTAGGCGAAGCACTTCTGGTTTCTACTGGCCTTGTTTTCTAATTTGGAGACATGTTTACCTGTACTACTGCTAAAAACTTTGATGTTTTTCATGGAATGATTATTCAACTTTGGGAGCGGTTTCACAACTTGAGGTCATCAAGAAATGGATCATAAGATCATCTAGGATATCCTTTTTGGGTGCTATGCCTCTCTTGCTTGTGACTTAATAATGGCCTTTCCATTGTGGATGCAGTTTGTTCAAGATTTTCAAAGGCACCCTTACCACGGGTGAGGACGTGGATCATCTAGTTTGTCAATCGTCAAAGTCACAGTTTACAACAGCATCCTTACCTATTGTAATCCTTCTCTCTATTTTCTATCAGATTATGGACGTATTATGCTGTATCATGCTGCATTATGTGGATGAAAAAGGTTTTAGTGGTTGGTACGACTGATTTATTTTGATGCTGGAAGAATAGGCTGTTTACATGTTGTATTAGATCAACTTGACTCCCTTTTGAAGGCTCTAATTTATTCTACTTCTTTGGGGAGTCGAGGCCATTTGTCCGCGTGGCCAGGGGCCTCTGAAGGATAAACCAGAACAGTACCATAAAAGGAGAAACGTAAACTTGAAATGGAAACTGCTCCAAGATGTTGGCATGACAATATGTGCTTGTTTGGTTGTCTGATGCATTCACATAGTCGATTTGGAGCTATGCTACATTATGGTTCTTTATAATAGACAGTTGTTAATATGATAAAAGAAAACAGTGGCTTTTCTCCTCTTCAAATGAATACGATTTCTCTCTATACGTCCCTTTGTATAGTCTATGGCGATGTGTTACCCTATAGTAACGTTCATGACCCTCATTTCTTTGTTGTTGTATCAATTTGTGAATGACAAATGCTGGCATTGATGAGCAGATTTGAAACGGACAGACCTGTAGTGTATTGGACGGCAGTTTATATGCTTTCCTTCAACGTTATCTGTTTTCATGAGCCCGTGTAGAATTGATGGTGATTGGTCTCCGAGGTGGTGGCCTAGCGGCTGAAGAATTGAAGTAACAACCTTAGAAACCATATTTTGTCCTAGTAGAGGCAACACTAGGTAAGTTCGACCATATGAATCTTCATTTCTCCATTTAACCTCGAGATATGGATCTTTTTCTTCCATTCTGCCCTATCTTTAGAGTTTACATTGATCTCGAGATATTGTAGGTCTATCTTGTGCCCTTCACTCATGATAGTGTCACACCAACGAACCGTGCATCTTTAGGTTAATGCAAGACATGACCAAACCAACTCAAGCGACATTTTCTCATTTATCCTTAACGCATTCTACTTGCACCTTCAGACAAATGTGATCATCTTTAGTCTTATCTAATCTTGTATAACCGCACATCCACATCTTTTCAACACTCATCTTGATGATATGTTAGACTTTAGCATTTCAATGAGCAGTAAGATTGAAAGGATTCTTCTTCGAAAATATTACCATTTGATGGCTGTTTCAGTGTTTCTTCTGGCTCTTATGTTTCAGTTGATTTGAGATGACGCCAAATGCAACAAGCTGTTATACTTGCTCTTTCAAGCTGAAGTTCTTGATGAATCCCATTTATGTTTGGTCATATTTGACACAATTCAAATAGATATCCACAATTTCTAGTGATGTTTCTGAAATTCCGTCATGTTTTGTGGCAAATATGAAGAATTTGGCCATTAGGACAGCTTCTGCACCAGTTCATGACCGCGTTTACAGATCATCGCAACTCTGATCTTCTTAATTATTCTTCATAGAGACTTTGTTAAGTGGTACCAATTCCTTGCTTTTCATCTTTCAGTCATTTTTCTATGTTACTGGGATGTGCACTTCCTATCTGGTTGTCTTCTGTTGTCAATGATCGACAACTAGCTGTCTATTGAAGTACGACAACAACAACACACTCAAGTGTAATCCCACAAACAGGGTCTAGAGGGAGTACTGCGTACGCAGACCTTACCCCTACCTTGTAAGGTATAGAGGCTGTTTCCGATATTTAAGTAAGCAAATCAAATGTTGTACCTCAATACTGATGCAACTTCCTAAAATTAGCTTTTGTTATACATGTATAACAAATGGATAATTTTGGAAGTTTAATGCAGAAAGTTTGATAAGTATTAGAGGTACACACACACAGAGGCACACATTTCTGCTTCCCAGTCCCCCTACACACATGCACAAAAGTCTTATCGTCTTTGGAATCATAAAAATAACAAGTGGACCAATGGGCCAGTACTACACATGTGGAAAATGAAATCATATGTGTGCACTTCTGTACAATTTGCATGCTTTGATTAAATAATTTTTTTACCGATGGGGTCCAAGGAGAATAGTATGTATGTAGTCTTGTCCTACCTTGTGCAGGTAGAGTGACAATTTTCAGTAGATCCCCAGCTCAAGTAAAGCATAATAACAAGAAGTATTGAAAGGAAATATAGTAGCGAACAAGCCATGTTGAAAACAAAGAGGAAGAGAATAGTAGCAACAACAAATAATACGGTATTCGAAACAAAAGAAATAACAGGTAATAATCAAATCGAAGAAACATTACGTAACAACTCATCTTAAGCTGAGAAGTCTCACATCGGCAAAACACATGAGAGATGTTGGGCATATAAGTAAACATGTCTTACCTACCAGCGATGCATTTTAAAGTCGTGTGGGCCTAGGCCCAAAGTGGACAATATCAGTAAAGAGGCTAGGCTGTTACTGATGGTATCAGAGTCACTCTTGTATCAGTCTTGTTGATGTGGCTAGAGTTCTAACAACCCATCTTAAAATGAGAAGTCCCACATCGACAAAACACCTATGTCAGCCTTGCTGATATGGCTAGAGTTCTAACAACCCATCTTAAGATGAGAAGTCCCACATCGGCAAAACACAAGAAAGATGTTGGGTATATAAGTAAACAAGTCTTACCTGTTAGTGACGCATTTAAAAGTCGTGCGTGCCTAGAGCCAAAGCGAATCATATCACTAGTCGGTTGTGCTGTTACACAATAGTGATGAAGAAACTAACCAATGCTTAACTTTTTATCATAATCCTTGACCTTTATATCGCATACCTTCCGATATAAGGTCATGTCCTCGATATGTTGCAGGGTGAGCCATGTCAGGGCGGCGAGCCATGTCATGTTAATCTTTCCATAGTATCCTTTCACCACACATTCTTCTGTATATATCATTTCACTTGAATTGATTGACACTTTAATCCATTTCAGATATTTATATACATTTCACTTGAATTGATTGACACTTTAATCTATTTCAGATATTTTTTTTTAGCTGTAATTTTTTATGCTTTTCATATCTACCATCATTTATTGTTTATTGTGCTTCGATTATCATAATATTTTGTTGTTCTTGTTCCTTTCTTGTAGGCTCTGAACTGCTTTCCTTCTTGTTGTCGTGTTTTTTACATTGTTTCCTTATTCTTATATATATATATATAATCCTTTTGAGAAATATTTTTGTTTTGACTCCTTTGATTATCATTTTTTTATTTTTTATTTTTTCTTTCATGTGTAAAAATATGAGAAGTAAAAAAACGTGTGAATAAAGGATGGAAAAAAACAAAATTTTATTATATTGTAATTTTTGTTTTTAGTATTTGTAAAAAAAAGATATATATGATAAATTTTACAAAAAAAAAAAATAGTGAAAAAATGAATACCATCAAAATAACAAATTCAAATGAGTCGTTAAATTCAAAAATTCAAAATGATTCATGGAAAAAGGATTAAATATACCCTTACATGATTGCTTTCTTAATAAATTAAAAAAATTAAATTAATTTTCTTTTACTTTCATTAGAGAAAAAAATATATGTGAGTTATTTGTGTGACAGTAAAAATATTTATGAGCCATTTTTAAAATGAGCACTATATATATCAGCTCTAAACGAGAAAATTGATGAGTATATATAACACCTTTTTTCTAATTTAAATAAACAATGAAAATCTAGCTGGAAATAAGAAATAAATATTGACTTAAAATCAAAACAGACAAATAATAATATAATTTTAATATTTATTTCTGTTCCTATTATTGGATGATTGAATTATTTGGGACAAAAATGAACTGGCAACAATGACACAAAAATTAATTTACATATTTTGTAAAATGAAGTTTCTCTGATACACTGTTTCCAATAAAGTGACATCTCTTGTGATAATATATACCTGCCAACAAGAATTTGTTAATACGTTCCAATTTCAAATATTATATTTTTATTTTTCGAATTCCCTTAACCACATCTTGTTTGGTTGGCATTATATCGTATTGTTAGTTCAAATACAATATTTATCGTATTGTTTAGTTCTATTGTTATGTAGCAGCGAAAAGTCTCATTTTTGTGTAACGATTGATTTGATGTGATCGCGATTCTAGCTTTTTCATAGTAGTTTTGTGATTGTATGCTACTTTTCTTGTAGGTTCATCATGTCAAATTGTTGATGTGTGACATTATTCAAACATTGTATTCATTAAAATAATACGTAAAATAAGATAAATACAATACATTATGAAACAATGCATAATAGACATCCAAACAAAGTGTTAATGAAAATTTTGAATCCAGCCACAAAGCAATAAGTTTTGTTGAATCTGAGAACTCATGGTTGAATTTTCTATTGTCGATTTTGTTTATTAGGGACAAAGATCGCGTTATAACTCATTTATATATGTATGTTCAAAACGGCTTTATAGCAGTCATCCTAAATGATATCATTTTACTATAATGATCAAATTTTTTATATTCTCTCTATATATTTTTTAATTGTAATGATATTCCATGCTAATATATTTGACTAGAAATGTTATCTCTAATTTACCTTTAAAATTGAAGTTTTTTTTTTTTTCCTACTCGATGTTCGATATATTTTTTTTGATATATGTAGGGTTTTTACTTTATCATTTTTCCAAAAATAGTGACCCAAAAAGTTCACAAATAGTTGCCCCACCTCTCTAACAAATAAAATATTACTATTTGGGATAGTTTGATAGCTGGTTAGAGTTACGAATTATTAAAAAAATTGAATTATTCGTGAAGTATATTAATTATTTCACCTTCTATTTTGTAAATATTATATATAAATTTTCTCATAACTTATATATGTATTAATTATACAGATTTCTTAACTGCAAAGTAAATATCATATTAATTAATTTATGCACGAGTAAATTACCTTCTAATCAACTATTATACATAGTATTACTTATGCAAAATTTAATACAACATAGCTTATCTCTAAATCAATTACCAAATGACCCTTTTGAAAATGATACCTAACAACGTTAAAACACCTTATATGGTCGATCGATCAATATCGTGTCTCATGATAAAAGTTAGTACTTTGATTTATTTTCAGAAACATTATTGAAGATCCAATTGTCTTTTTTTTTTTTTTTTGAAATATGTAGGGTATTTACCCATACAAGAAATTTAAATAATCACAAGGTAAAATATTTTTACCTATTAATGCTCAAATTCTTTCACAAATACATATGACAAAGCCTCCCACGTTGCAAGAAGAAACAAAAAAAAAAAAATTGTCACAAATAAAAGAGAAAAAGGACTAAGAATAAAATAATGTTAAATATTGCTTTATTTTGAAAAGACACACACACACACACACACACATATATATATATATATATATATATATATATATAATAAAAAAATGTCTCAAACAATTATAAAAATTGCTAAAAAATTTATTCAACTTTTATATTTAAAAAAAAAAAATAGCTGTAAGAGACCCCAACACCACATTGGAGAAAATGAAAACTCTAAAAAAGTTGCCCATTTTTTTGTATGTCAACCATGTTATTTTGTTACCCTAAAAGAGTTCATATATGTTATATATATTGTGGACCAATTTTCAATTATTTTTCTTATTTAGCTCATTTATTTCACAATAATACAACAACAATAATAATAACATACTCAGTATATTACTGCATTCAATTATCGATCAATGATTGCAATCGATCAAGAGAGGACAAAGTGTACGTCGACCTTATTTTTATTTATGTGGGGTACATAGGTTATTTTCGATAAATCGTCGATCAACCTGGTGCACTAAGTTTCTAAGGGTTGGTCCTTTTGTAAGAGATCATTTTTATAGCTTACACATGTGACCTCTTGGTCACGTGAAAATAACACAACTTTATCAGTTACATTAAAGCCTTTCTTCTCATGTTTCGGAAAGTAGTGAAATAAATATAAGAGTTGTTTTCGTAAATCCTCGATTCAAGAAAATTATTTTTCA
Source organism: Solanum aculeatissimum (assembly GCA_038996855.1). Lineage (NCBI taxonomy): Eukaryota > Viridiplantae > Streptophyta > Magnoliopsida > Solanales > Solanaceae > Solanum > Solanum aculeatissimum. Next base: position 13,980 of record JBCEWC010005244.1, on the reverse strand, counting down.
AAAAATGATAAAAAAAATGTTCAGCCAAATGCACTAAATCTCGCTATGCACGAAATTAGGGAAAGGATCACTCCTTGAATTTTTGTAAGAGATTGTTTTCATATCTTGAATGTGCGGGCTCTTGATCATATGACAACAACACAATTTTATTAGTTATATTAAGACTCTTCTTCTCATTTTTCAGAAAGTGATTTGAAATAAATATAAAAGTTATTTTTGAAAAATCCTCGATTCAAGAAAATTATTTTTCAAAAATGGTCAGCTTGATACACTAAGTTTTGCTATGCGTGAGATTAAGGAAAGGGTCAAACCTTGCATTTTTGTAAGAGATCATTTTCATAACTCGAATTTGTGATCTCTTAGTCACATCACAATACATAATATATATTACTCAATATTATTATATTTTCATAAAAAAAATATCTTTGAAACATAAAGTGATGGGAGAGAGATCACACCTTGAGCATCAATCATTTGACTCATTTCTCTTTTGCACTTTTTGGCCACATAATTTATTGTTTAGTCACTTTTATAATTCTTCTAAAAATAATTATTTTCTAGATATATTGCATAATTAAATTGAATAAGAAGACAACTAGCAAGTGAATGGCTATGAAAAATTTATAAAAAAAAAAAGAGGAAAAAATTATAGATGTGTCCCCTTAGACAAGACTACTCATGATTTTTTTTTTAAAAAAGGAAATAAATATAAGTTTTGTTTGCCAAGAAGCAAAAAAGAAGTCAAATACTTCATTCATTTTAATTTTGTATTTTTTTTTAAAAAACATTACTTTTTATATGTTGTAATACTTTAATTAAGTCCAACACTCCAATAATATTTTTAAGATTGTAAGAATATAAAGACATTTTAATATATGCATATTTTTAGTTTAAATTAAATTAGAAAATCCATAAGTCTCATTTGTTTTTAAAAAAAATAAAATTAGTATCTAATCAAATTAATTCATAAAAAAATAAAATGGGATGAGCTGTTTCTTTCATCCTAATTAATAAAAATACACTTGTATATTTGGGATATTTAAAGAAGTCAAAAAGTATCTTTTTCTTGTTGGAAGATTTTTGTTGTATTTAATATTTTCCTTTCTTTTAAAAAAAATCAAAATATGAAATACAAAAAATTTAATTTGACTCATGTAAATGAAAGAAATATTAAGATAATATAATTTTTTTACAATAAAGAAATTATCACATCAAGAGTGTGAAGTACTATAATAATTTGTTGAGTAGTCTCATGTCCTTGATGAAGTACAATAGCAAAGATATTTTCTTATTTCTCGTTTGATATTCGATATCTGAATTAAAATTTGATGAAATTTAAATTAGGATCAAATCCAAAAATTTAAATTAAAAAATATTTATCAATTCACTACAAATCCATGATTTTTTTTATCAATAATAAATATATACCTAGCTCAATTCATCAAGGGCTAAGTAAAGAAAATATCTTTACAAATATAAAAGGATAAGGTTTCATATATAGTCAAAAATCAAATTAGTGTTTTTTTTAAAAAAATTTTATGTTGTAATTAATTCATGCCATAACTTAAGGTGATTGAATTAAGTTTTTGATTCAAATAAAGAAAAAGTAGAAGTCTATCAAATACGGAAGATTTAAGAGGTTTTTTACTGCTAAAAGTCTTTATTTTATCATTATTTTCCATATATTTTAAAAGTCAATATTATAAATATAATTACATAATAATTTAAAGAAAAATAGTGAAAAAACGATTTTATCTAAAATAAATTATTTTAATTAAGAGCAAAAAGTTCAAATATCATTTATTAGGACCTTCACGCTTTTAATATAGTATAAATATATATATATTGATCAAGTCAGAATTTTATTGTCATTTGTATTATCATCATATAGTGTATTATATACTTTATGATAATTATAGAAAGCTAGCTATCTTAACTCCACAACTTGTACAAATGCCTTGTGCAAATTTGATTATTCAAATAGTGTATTTGGACATTCTAGTAACAAGGCAAATTAGAATTGAAATACCTAAATTAAGGTGCATGAATCCTTTTAGGGTGTTTAATAATTAATTTGATCTAAGTTTTATTTGTTTCCATTGATCACAAGCTTGTAATAAAGTCGTATAAAGTGAGAGTCTCAATTTATAGTCTCAATTTATTGTCACGATTCAGTTTATTAGTAATTTAATTAGATTTGAGTGTAAAAAATCACAAGTGTTCGTCTTTTAAGGTTTTACTTCGTTAAAGACGAAAGTTAATAGGTAATCAAGAGTTGTTTTATTAGTAGCTTATTCATGTAATTGACTTAGTGGTAGTATAGAGTACTGTGTCGATCGTCGTATTAGCCTATTCATATAGTCTTTGACTTTGATACCTGATATCATCGATTTATGTGTTTAGTTAATCACACTTTACATATATATTTCACACCACTTTGTTTTGTACAGACCGTATTATTATAACTTTTATTTTTGATTTCTCAGATTGTTAGTTGTTTATTGTGTTTCAATTATCACATTATATTGTTCAATAGGTTATTTCGAAAACAGTCTCTCTACCTCCTCGAGATAATAGTAAAGGTCTATGTATAATACGTTATTCTTCTCGAACCCCACTTATAAGATTTCATCGAATATATTATCACTTCGCATTCAAAATAAATATTCACGTTTTATTGTTTTCAAAGGATGTTTTTCTATCGTATGCGTACATTATAACTATTTCCTTTTTTCATAAATGTTACACCACACACAAATAAAAAAAAATCCATTCATCTCGCAATTTCAATCAATCAATTTATTCAACCTAACTATATATTAAACTAAAAATAATGCAACATGAAAGTGAAAGTAGAGTGAAAGCCATATTTCTCTAAACTTTTTGGATAATATCTTATTGATAATGATTAATATTTAAGAAAATGAACCAATTAAGTAACAAAAAAAGATTTCTTAGTGAAGTGGAAAAAGACAAAATAAGAGAAGTTAGATAAAAAAATATTTTCAATTTTTAAAAAATATATAATTGTATAATATATTATATTATATGTCCTACCTATAGTTTTCAACCAGAGGTCTCAGGTTCAAACTCTGAGAATGAAAAAATCATTGGTAGGGAGTGCTTCCCCCAAATAGAACCCTATGTGACATGAATTCAGATATAATTGAACTCTCTAATATGGATACCGAACACAAAAATTAAAAAAAAAATACATAGGACCTATGTATAGTTTCAATTTGTAAAGTGTGACTTGTTTAAAAGGGACATTTCATAGGTGAAATGAAAATTCATTCACATGCTTTGGTCTCCCTATATTTACACCAAAAATCCGTCCAAATAGGTACATTTTTTCTACCTTATCTCTCAATTATGCCCTTTTTTTATAAACGTGATGTTTAGATCAGCATATACGTAATTTAAATAAATTAACAAAAAATGTGTTGCTATCTTTTACTAATATAGATATCGAATAGTTTTGTTTATCCTAATTATTTGGTCGGATGGAAAAATATCGCGATCAATTATTTTTCTTTTATCGAGATTTAAGTCTGAAATTCGATTGAATTTAAGGAAAATGTAAATTTTCATGCACCTCTATTGATTTTAGAGAAAATGTAATATAGGTATTGAGTATTTTGTCATTCAAAACTTAGATTGATGGGAAAAAATCATTTAGTACTTCTCTCTCTGTTTTTTTAGTTGTCATGTTACGCTTTTCGATTGTCAATTTATTGACTAACCTTCAAAGTTGAATTCGATTACATTGATATGATATTTTTTCAAAAATAAAAAAAATAGATAATAATCATCATGAATTATATAAAAAGTACTACGAGTTGCAATGTTTCATATTAATATGATAAAAAAATACATTTTAAAATATCAGTCAATGTTCATATTGTTTGACTTTAAAAAAGAAACTATAACAACTACAAAGAAACGAGAATGGATCGGAGTACCATTTTACTTTTGTTGTAATTAATTTGAACATGCAACCTCATGATTTTCAGCTAATTACTGTAATTAGTAGGTTATTATGTGCATGTGAACAAATTAATAAGTATCGCATGGAAAATATAAAAGAATTTTTAAATATATATTCTCTAAGTCGACAATCTTTGAAAAATAATTTCTTTATCTTCATAAAAAAATTAAAAAAATTATTTATAAAATGTTCGAATAATCACACCAAAACTTGCCCAACATAAGGCACACCCTTAGATGCTATCACTTCAACACTATATATAAGCTAGGTATAACATACTTAGAAAGGCACATCAAAAATTAGAAAACCCTACAAAAATTAAAAAGACCAAGTAAACAAAAACCCTAGAGAGTCAAAAGAAAAAAAAAAGGGGGGGAAATTTTATTTGTCTTAATTATCACAATGGGAGGAACCAATGGGAAGAAAAAAATGAACAAAATAGTGAATTTGAAAATTGTGGTGGAGAAATTACAAAGAAGTACTCTTTCAATGGTGAGAAAATTGGCCCCAGAATTCGATAGTCAGCATCAGCATATCCAACCAGATCAAAGTAAGTACTCCTCGAGTAACGTGCCCGAGGACGTCAAAGAAGGACATTTTGCAGTTATTGCTGTTGATGAGGGTGAATTGAAGAGATTTGTTGTGCCATTGAAATGTTTAACTCATCCTTCATTCTTGAAATTATTGGAACAAGCTGCTGAGGAGTATGGATTTGATCATGATGGTGCACTTACAGTCCCATGCAGGCCAAGTGAATTTGAAAGAATTATTTTGGTTCATGAACAATCAAGTATGTTGAAAAGTTGTTAAAAGAATCGATCTCTTGAAACATCGATTAAGTTATCTTATCGAGTATCTATATAAGTAAAGAGTATTCCAAGTTGCTTTGATCATATTGTCCTAAATTATATATTCTAAAGTCTGAGTATTATATATAGCAAATGGTAAAAAATCCTAATCAGGACGTATTATGATTTTTCACTAAGAAGTGGATCGAAGCTCCATTTTTTTTTTTGACCTTTATAGAGGGATAATTATTGATCATCCCTTTGGTTAAAAAATAATATATAGTTTTTTTTTTTCTTCCAAGGTTCTGACCATGGTTGAGTTGTTGCATGCAATATTACATGTACATATTTTTTTATATGTATGTTGTCATACTATTTGAAGGAAGATATTTACTTTCTTTTATTGAGTGATTTACTTTATCCTATTTTTATTTTTAATTTACTTTTGTTTTTGTGTAAGTGTGTAGTGGAAAATTGATTAAACTTTTTATTGTATACCAACTCTTTTCTCTCTCTCTTTTTTTATGAATGACATATGCGAGGCATTTTATCAAATTCGACGATATATTTAAATCTTTTCTCGAGTCATCATCACGTCCAATAGTTGAAACACCATGAATACACTTGCACGCTTCTAATTCATACATTAGAGTGTTGCGATTATGGTTTCATGGCTAGGGGTGGTTCGGAAGAAGATAAAGATTACCTGATGGAGATAGAGGTGGTTGATGGTTGATGAAGGAGGAGGAAGAGGTAGTTCAACAAGATGGTAGAGAGAAATCAACAAGGTGGGGCTCCATTAGTGGATGGTGATGTATGATCCAAAATAGTAATGGTTGGGACATATTCATGACTTACTATAAATGAGCACATTGTGAGCCATTTTCTTATTAAATTCTGAATCTCGAACTTGTTATTCAAACTTCAGATCTTATATTTAAAGTTAGATATAGACAATTCACTTCAGACCTAAAAGACTAAAGTTTGAAGCTTCAAACTTGCAATTTTCAACTTTAGTCCCTACGTCGATCTGATTTTAGTCATGAGATGATTAAATTTTAAAAGTGATTAAACCTTAACTATTCTTTAAATAGAGATGCTAAAAAATAGTTATTTGTGCTCTTCACCAATGGAGAAATTCCTTATAGAGAGAACTTTCTTAAACTAAAGGTACAAATATCATAATGTGTTGGGATCCCACTTAAGTTTTTGGTCCCCCTTTTTTACTTGTGAAGTTTATTTATTTTATTAGATAGGTCACTTTTCTATCAATTAGGAAATGACTTGATTTCATCATAGGCTTTCTTCTTCCAACATCGAAGTACTCAATTGTCATTTAGTAGTAAAAAAAATATCATTGGAGTTATAGGTGTAATTATATTTGTGTATGAACCAAATGAGAAAAGAGAGAAAAGGTGGAGAATTTTTAAAGTAATTTATAATGGTTAGGTGTGAATAAGATGAAGTCAGAATTTTAAATTTATAATTTTTTTATGATAAAAAATATAAATTATTTTAACTAGTCTTATTTATTACTCCTCTCAATACAATAATTTCTCTTTTGCCCCACATTAGTATCTCTCCATATTTATGACTAGGGTAAAGGTATAAACAAATAACTAATTTTACTTTAATTTTTTAAAATGACAACTATTTTGATCTAGCTATTTTTAGTAAGGACGACAAATAAAATAATGAGAAAAAATATTGTTTGCTTGTTGTATGTCTATTATATGTATACATTGAAAAATTATAATCAAGTAGCGACAAAGTGATTTCCCCCTAACACTGGTTCCTCTAGGGTGGCTTTGCCCCTGCACTCCTAGCTATCTAACTCAAGATTTAGGTGGTGGAAAGTAATCACTTGATATTTTTATTATTATTGAAATTTGAACTTACAACCTCATAATTTTCATTCCGCTTTATTTGACCGTCAGTTATACTCTTGGATCTTCTTTCTTCCTTTTAGTTCAGGTTTCATTCCGCTTTATTTGACCGTCAGACCGTCAATTATACTCTTGGATCTTCTTTCTTCCTTTTAGTTCAGGAAATTATGTTCAATGACCTTGAAAGTGGATAGTCTTAAACTTTTAACCCTCGTTATGGGCAAACTTTCAAGGTTAAAAGTCAAAATTTGTTAAACTTGAAGGTTTGCTAATGGATTAAGCAAGGTAAAAAGTTCAAGATCAACCACCTCCGAGGTCACCTCCGAGGTCAGTCATAAATCACCCCTATATGTTGGACATATTTGTTTGTTAACCATGCAATGCAAGCCCTCAAGGCCCAAAATGAAAATAAGTGCCCAGAAAGGCCCAATATGAAAGATAAGAAACTAAAGGCCCAAATGTAATGATAGTAAAAAATCCATAATAGCTTTCAGAATCCCAAAATCTGAAGTACATCATAGCAATAATATAGAATAGAAATAACATAAGGAATAAGCTTGTAATGTATGCTCTCCAAAACCTAGGGGAATATGTAATTAGAGTAAAATGGATAACAAAAATAGTGGACTGAGCCCGAACAATAATCAGAGTTCAAACGGTCAGTGACCATGGTTCGATCACTTCCCTCTCTCTAGCACCAGACATGGTCTTATAGCTAACGTTACTTAGGTCTTGGTGGTAATCAAGAAACCTTCACTATCTCCCCTCAGCTATCATGATGGGGCCTGCTGATGTTTCACCATTACACCTTGGCGCTGAACCACCAAGAGGAAACAGTGATACCATCGCACTTCCTAATATCACACACATTGTATCTTACTTTAATCGCCCAATCCAGCCCGTTTCTTCAAGTGTTTCTTGAAGTCCATGATGCCACCCTCCCAACGAGTCACAGCCTGATTTTCACATACCCATATCTCATGGGCCACCTGGTTTATGAGCCTAAAGTCATGACTCACTAGAACCATCCCACCATCCCATGCATTCAATGCATCTGCAAGTGAGTCGATTGTCTCAATATCTAGATGGTTGGTTGGCTCATCCAACAGCAGCATGTGAGGTTGCCTAAAAGCCAACCATGCAAAAATCACCCGACTACGTTGACCATCTGACAAGTTCTTCATAGCCATAACTTGAGCTTTACCTGTGAGTCCAAACCTCCCAATTGCTGCCCTCATCTTCTCCTCCTCATTCCCAGGGTACTCTCTCATCATGTACAAAAGAGCTGACAAGTCCATGTCTAGCTTCTCAGCCAAGTGCTGGTGGTACTGTGCAATTTTTAGGTGATTATGCCGCTTAACCATGCCATCAGTGGCCATTAAATCCCCTATCATCAGCTTAAGCAGTGTGCTCTTTCCAGCTCCATTAGGCCCCACAAGTGCTATTCTGGAGTCCAGATCTACACCAAAATCAAGGTTCTTGTAGATGAGGTTATCAGGTGTGTAGCCAAAAGAAACTTCTGAAAACTGTAGAACTGGGGGAGGAAGTTTGCCGACATCAGTAAACCGGAAAACCAGGACGCTGTCCCTCCCCACCTTCTCAGTAAGCCCACCGCGCTCCATCTTAGCCAATGTCTTCTCTTTACTCTGTGCTTGGCGGGCTAGTTTAGCCGAACCGTGCCCAAATCGAGCAATGTATTCCTTCATTGCAGCAATCTGCTCCTGCTCCCACTTGTACTGTTTCATCTGGTTCTCTTCCAGCTCTGAACGGGTTTGTACATATTGGTCGTAGTTACCTGTATAGAGTTTCAACTTCTTGTTTTGCATGTGGATGATATTGGTACACACACCATTGAGAAAATCCTGTGAGTGTGAAATGACAACCAGAATGCGCTCGAAGTTCTTCAAGGATTCTTCTAACCACACACAGGCCTCTAGGTCTGCATTCAAGAAGAATTACACCTGTCAACTCTAAAAGACCCATGAACGAAGAGTGTTAAAGAATTCAAGGGGTAAACTGATATTTCCCACCAGTCCAAAAGTAAGAAGACTTTCCCTTATCTAATAAGAAGAATTTCTTATAATAAATTAATTTGAAAGGAAGCAGAAAAACAGCCAGGAGAGCTGCTGAAATCAGACTGCAATGATGCATAGAGGTGTCTGCCAGTATTTTTATGTGTGTAATGCAAAAGAAACCGAGTATTTAAAACAAGATCTCAAGGAAATCTGAAGTGTCCCAAGATCTTTATAGACCCCTTTCGGTGCCCTCCTATAGCCAATATAGCATGTTATGCAATTTCTACATACATGTAACCCGATTATGTGGTTCACACTTTGGTGTCATGTGTGTGAGGATGGAGTGGGCGAAAGAATACTTCTAATTGGTTGAGATACTATGTGGAAAAATAATCTACAAATCCAACTAAAAGAGACAATGGTGTAGCAGCTCAAGACCTTTATGAGCCACTTAGAATGCCCTTTATATTCAATTTAGGACAATTATATAATTGATAACTCAACGTGTAAGACTACACATCATCCATATAAATCGAGCAGAGCAAACCCTAATAATTTCTGAAAATCTATTCTACTAGAACTAGAAAATGGAAAGAGAAAACTACCAAGATGGTTTGTCGGCTCATCAAGCAACAAAATTGTTGGATTCATAAAGAGGGCACGCGCAAGAGCAATCCTCATTCTCCAACCACCAGAAAAATCACGTGTTTTCTTTGCTTGCATTTTCTTATCAAATCCAAGCCCAAACAAGATTTCAGCAGCACGTTTCTCGGCAGTGGCTGCATCCATAGCTTCTAAACGCTCATAGATCCGATCAAGTTGCTCTCCACCACCATCATCCTACAATAAAGATTTGAAACTAATCATACTATCCGAAGGAAAACCAAGACCAAGGAACATTAATTGAATATTAACAGAATCACACCTGCCCAGCCAAAGCTTCAGCTTCTTTCTCCAATTGCAACCTCTCTTCATCACAATTAATGACGGCCTCAAGAGAGGTCATGTCAGAGGCTTCAATCTCCCGTGAAAGATGAAAAATATCCATGTGCTCTGGGATGGGAAGTTCCCGCAACCCTATCGCGGTAAGAAGAGTAGACTTCCCGCAGCCATTCAATCCCAACAAACCATAACGTCTGCGAATATATGATGTCACAACTTGAATATCAATTTAGCCAAGGTACGCAGAAATACATGAAAATTGCAAGTCTTACCTGCCATAGTTGAGCTCCAGTTCAGAATCAACTATGAGATCATGTCCGTGGAAAGTGACTGATAAAGATTCTATCTATATCACAAAAGAACACCAAATTAAAACAATGATACTCCAAATAAAAGGTAGAATCCAAAGGTTCTGCTTCCTAATATCCAGCTTCTTTTATGACTTAATACTCTTTATAACATGTAAAGTACTATGATAAATATGCACTCCTCTCAACAACAATATGCACCTTCTTAATAAAAACAAGGATAGAACCTAAGAAATATCACCAAATTTTGTGACCACGTATAATACAAAATTTGAGACAACAAAAAGACAAAAAGCCTTAATAACACTTGAATTCCCTTAAGCATACGCAAGATGACACGATTCAATGAAAGAAAAATTTAGCTAAATACATTAGGTAGCCAAGCGTTATAGTATTAGTTAGTATACATGTAGTGTCTTATTCTCCTAAGTTTCACTATTAAATGCTGTTTCATTTGTTTTGTTTATCGTGCTATTCTATTAAATGTTGTTTCATTTGTTTTGTTTATCGTGCTATTCTATTAAATGCTGTTTCATTTGTTTTGTTTATCGTGCTATTTAGCAAGTCATTTTTTTCTTCCTATCATGCTTTGATTACATTCGTTTTGAGTTGAGGATCTATCAGACTGAGACATGACCCACAAGTTGGATTACACATGGTGTGTTGTTGTAATTGCGTAGCTAAATATGTCTAAAAATAGAATGAAATGTGTCCAAATAGAGCAAAATGGATATTGTAGAAACATATAGCTGACCCCAACTACTAAGAGTTGATGTATAATTGTTATTGTGTATAAAATAGCTTAAAACATCTATCAAGAATAAGCCATTTTCCTTAAAGTTTAGCATTTCCTTTAGAAAATATGCTTGTCCACTGAAATTTTCTGCAGCACTATAATATTCACCAGGCTACTAAACCATAAACAACATCAAATGTCTTAAATCTAACCAATCAAAACAGCAAAAAAAAAAACGAAACGCAACAAGTTATTACGAATCTAAACCCACTGAATACGAAGAAAAATCAGATCTAAAAAAAACAAAAACTAACCCGAATATCTCTCGAAAGCGGATGTGAACACAAAACACCCGTACAAGTCCGATCAGATATCTGTAGAGCCCCTACTCCGTTCGTCAAATTATCAACCCCGTTACTTTCCGTCGCCGATTTAGACGCTGCCGCTGCCGATTTAGACGCTGCACCACCTTTCCCTCCTCTCCTAGCAGCAGCTGCCGCCTTCTTCTGTGCATCTCTCTTCTTCGCCGCATCCGACACCATCTAACAGGAATTATAACTCAAAAAAATCAGAAAAAAATATTAAAAAATAGGAAATCGAAAACTAATTCGGGAAAACATACCTTAGAAATCGAAAGATCTACGGATTTGGAGAAATTGTTAGAAGAGAGGAACGAGGGTTTTTTTGAAAGAGGGGTTGAGAAAAAGTTGGAGGTGAAGTATTTATACCATGTATGGGACACGTGTGCGGTTCGATGGAGGTGCAGAGATAAGATTGGACGGTGATCCTTTGTTCAAAATTGGCTGCAAAAGTGAAAAATGTAGTGATGCTTTTTGTTGGTTTTGGGCTGACCTAACTTTTACTTTGTTTGGGGTCTTAAGCCCATTGACCAAAAGCCACTCTACAAAAAATAACACAAATTTCATTAGTTTAGATCGTAATTAAATTTTGATACAATAGTTTATCACATTATAATTCATATCACTTTTTTATTCTTTAAATGTATGTATCTCAAATATACATAAATCAAATTAAATATAATTTATTTCAGATGTATGTATATGTGTATTCAAAATGTGTGTATTTAAAATTGTGTCAACTTTTTTCAGTGTATCTCTCATCAATTTTAACAATATATTTACACATATAGGGAGAGGAGAATAGAGCAAATAGGAGGGGGAGTGTGAGAGAAAGAGAGAGATCGAGCGATAAAGAAGATGAGAGATCGAATCATTATGTAACTACTAGCTTGAAATTATTTTAAAGTGTATAGAAATTTAGTAGATACGATACAGATGTTGTCTGATTGAGTAGCTTTTTCATATAAGAAAATAATAATGATAATAAAGTAAAATACAAATTTGATGGTATTGATAGCAATGATAAAATGTAATCCATTTGTAAGCATAATTTTTTTATACATATTTATTATTTTAAATTAAATATTTTTTTGACAAATAACTAAAATTACAGAGTGTGAATCGTATAACGTCACATAATATCAACAAAAAATATTCGATAGCTATGGTTAGGGGTGGTTACGATAGATTTGTTTATCGATCGGTCGGTTCAATTCGACTTATCAGTTATCGATTTGTAGATATGCTAAATCGTTATAGAATCATTAAAATATTAGTTTATCAGTTATTGACCGTTATTGGTTTAACCGTTAAGATTTGACAAAAAAATGAAAATTACTTAGAAATAAAGTGACAATTTACATTTTGCTCAAAATCAAACACTATCACATTGTAGAATAACTGAAAATTTGAGACAGTAAAAAAATAAAAATATGAAACTATGAAGGACTTTATATATCAAACAGTGCAAATATAACTATATTTTTTATTATTGGGTTATCGGTTAATTCATTAAGAAAAAACTTGAAACTGTTAAGAACCGATAGCTCAATAATAAAAAAAATTTAAATCGTTACCAAAACTACTAAACCAATAACTCGTTATCAACAAATCAATAAAAAAAATTCGGTTTAGGTAATTGATTTCGGTTCGATCTTGAACAACCCTAGTTTACGGATCAATTTGGATCAGTTATTCGTCAAATTCAAAACCAAATCAACTTAATTCAGTTTTTTAATTCTCAAAACCAAACCAAACCAATGAGTATAGTATATATTTATCGGTTTTGTTGTTGTTGATTTTGATTCGGTTTAGTTCGATTCGATTATTAACCATACACAAAAATAAAAGCAATGGTACGTTCAAAATGAAGAAAAAATGGCAACAATTTATTCAAAATGAAAAATAGTTAGAACAATTGATATTATAAAACTTTCAATCACTAAATTTATAATGAAAAAGGTTTTAAAATTCACCATTTTAGCCTAGAAGGGAAAGATAGTGACATTTTAAAAATATTCATATACATGAAATCGACAAGATAAATATTCTCGTTTTGAGCATTTATACTTTCATAAGTAGATTAAACAATGAAACTTGATAAAAACATATATAAGATCTTTAAAATTTTGTATAATTATAAAAAATATTAATATAATACATCAGTTCGATTTAGTTATTTCTTCTATTTTTTCGAATAAATTCAAACTCAAACTAAATATTATCAATTTTTTAAAAACTCAAATCAAACCGTATTAAATTTAAATAAAACTAATTTATTTAATTTTGATTTTTCAATTTGGATCTATTTTTATGGGATTCGGCATGCTATAGTTGTTGAATAGTGTAGGTGCTCCATTGGAATGAGTCTGCAGATAATATCAACCAAAGCTATCCCTCTCCCTCTTTCCCTCTCCTTTCTTTCTCCCCTCACCGGCGAATTCCTCAGTCGCTCCACCTTCTACTGCCGCTTCACCTTTTAAAGCACCGGCGAAGCAATCTCCTCTTCGCTGCCACAGCCACCGGACCGTCGCGTCACAGCAATTCCGGTGAAGCATTCTAAACCCTACGTTAGAGTCCGATAATTTCAGATCCATCCGTAGTATGTTTCTGTTAACACAATTGCTACATTTGTTCGTTTTTTAATTATTTGTTTTCTTCTAATTGCTCTAAACTGGTACGTCTTAACCAATTTATTTATGGCGTTTTGTTCAAATACTTCATGATTCTTATTTGTTATTGTTTTGTTTGTTATGTAAATACACATGCAGAGAGTGCCACACCGAAAGCCCTAGCTGTTATGCTCTCACCACTATAAAATGTCCCCTGATAGATCACTTCTAACCCTACTTCTGGTTTGCGTTGATAATTTTCCTTACGTGGCCAGGGTTTTTCCGTCATCTAAAGGTTAGATCTATTGCTTTTGCTCTTCGTTTTGATGTATTTTCACTTCTGATT
>JBCEWC010005243.1:0-25420 GCA_038996855.1 Solanum aculeatissimum | reverse complement strand
TTGGTATATTGAACTGGCTATTGGAACCTTTGAATCTATTAGTCTATTTGTTATGCTTCCGCAAATCTTGAGTAAAAAGGGGATAGTTTGGTACTATGATGGCTTGATTGAGAGCCTTCGGGTTTCTCCTTCGCCATGTCACATCTAGACCCCTAACCGGGTCGTGACAACTATATAATCAATGGATTGGACTTATATAACGTTTTCTTATTTGTAAAACTTATAGAAAACTATGGTATGCTATTGAGAAGAAATAAAAAACTAAAGATACAGAACTAAAGAAATTTATGGCTGCAAAGTTTCTAGACTTTAAGATGGTAGATAACAAATTGTCATGTCTCAAGTCCAAAAATTAGAAGTCATTATTCATGATTTCCTAACAGAAGGTTTGATCAAATTGAATAGTTCCATTATTAAAATTGATAAATAAATTATTGACTTTAAATTATTCATTGTAGAGATAATCATAAATGAGGTATTTCAAGTAGTAATAGTTATTGCGAAATTGTCTCCTTTATAAAAACACTTCACAAAATATCTAAAGTACATGTGGAGATGACTCTCAAATGCTTAATCTCTTGTCTAAGGATTGAGAAAGATAATAAGGTTGTCGAGAAGAAGACTAAAGAAAGCTCAACAATTATAAAAGAAAATATTATTGAGACTGGTCTAATTAATTCAAAAAAGAGAAAGAAGTCTTTTCGAATAAAGAACTATTCAAGCAAAAAGAAGTTCAACGGAGCCTGCCACAACTGTAGAAAAACTAGACACAAGGTAGCAGAATGCCATGCTCCCAAGATGAAAAAAGAGAAAGGATGAGAAAATATGGTTGGAACAAATGAGGACATTGAGAATTTATATGCTATGTTAACTAAAAGCAAGTAGAAAGTCCTAAGGAGCGGTGACTTGATTTTAGAGCCACCTTACATGTTTGTACTGATATAAAAATCTTTGCAACATATGCTTTTCCTGCATTCGATGAGACTATTTACATGAAAACTTTTTGCAATAGCAAAGGTTGAAGGCTCTGAAAAAGTATTTATAAAGATGGGCTAAGTTAGTGACTGTGAACAATATTTGTCATGTTCCTAAAATGAGAAAGAACTTGATTTCTGCTAGTCTTCTAATCAAGAACATATTTAAGTGCTTTCTTATTTTTGATAAAGTTGTAAGTAGTAAGAATGAGATATATGTAGAAAAACTCTTTTCAAACTAAATGTAATAGTTGCTGAGAATAATAAAGATTAAACTTTTTCTTGAGTCAAATAATGTATGACATTCAAACTTAGTTCATGTTACTTAAAAACCTTGCACAAAATGAGTAATTTAAATTTATTGCCTAAATTTAAAAATAAACAGTCAAAATGTCAAAATTTTATTGAATCTAAGTTTGTTAAACATCCTTATAAGTCAATTGAAAGGAACTCATATCCCTTAGACTTATATAGATATTTGTGACTTGAAGCCAATATCATCTTACAATGAAAAAAATATTTCATAATTTTTTGATAGTATGAGATATTGCAATGTAGGTACTTAGTTGTAAAGATGAGGTAATTGAAGCATTCAAACAATATAAAAAATAAAATTCAAACACAACTTAATAAAAAGGTCAAATTGATAAGGAGTGATAAGAACGACTAATATGAATCTCCTTTTGAAGAAATATGTTTGAAATATGACATTATTCATTAAACAACAACCCTTTCCTCACCATAATCAATTGAAATTGTGAAAACAAAATAGAACACTTACGAAGATGATGAATGTTGTGCTGATGAGTTTTGGTTTACCCTAAAACTTGTGGAGAGAAGCTATTCTTACGGCTAGACTAATACTCAATCAAGTTTCTCACAACAAAACACAATCTATTCCATATGAAGAATGAAAAGAAGGAAAGTCTAACCTTAAATACTTGAAAGTATGGGGGTATTTGGATAAGATACAAGTTACTAAACTTAAAATAGGATATGCTACGAATAGTAAAGCTTATCAATTTCTAATTTATCAATTAAAATTTTTTGACATTCATATTAATACAATAATTGGATCAAATAATATTTAAATTGTATACCTTATAAAAGAGAATGTGAATTGTCAAATAAAGAAATAAATGATCTCTGAAAGAAACAAAGGAAGATGATCATAATGTGGAAAATCCAAGATGTAACAAACGTCTAAGGACCTCTATTTTTTTTGGACCAAAATTTCTAATATTTTTATT
This sequence comes from Solanum aculeatissimum, assembly GCA_038996855.1. Taxonomy (NCBI): domain Eukaryota; kingdom Viridiplantae; phylum Streptophyta; class Magnoliopsida; order Solanales; family Solanaceae; genus Solanum; species Solanum aculeatissimum. The sequence continues at coordinate 23,196 of JBCEWC010005243.1, read as the reverse complement.
CGAAAGTAATCTCAAACTTTTAAAAAATCTATGACTTCTTAAAAAGCACAATATTGAAAAGAGGTAATCAAGAGTGAAATTGTATCCCTAATGAATAATCATATATGGGGATTGCTTGATCTTTCACCCAAAAATAAACCCTTAGGTTCCAAATGAAATTTTTAAAAGAAAAATAAAAGATGATGACACTATTGAAAATATAAAGCAAGATTTGTTGCCAAAGGATTTAGGTAATATAAGTGTCTTGATTACTTTGATATCTACTTATCTATAACTAGAATTATATCGATTTGACAGTTAATAACATTAGCCTTCATGTACAATCTTGAGATCCATCAAATAAATGTAAAAAAATCTTCTTAAATGGAGATTTGAAAGAAGAAATTTACATAAAACAGCTAGAAGGGTGCATGATTCCTAGAAATAAAAAGAAAGTGCGCTAACTTGTTAAGTCTTTGTATAGACTGAAATAAGCACCCATATAATGACATGCAAACTTTAATCATATAATGCTACTATATGATTTCAAAATTAATTTCTGTGACAAATGCATTTATATTATGAACATAACTCATTTTCTTTCTTTTCTGATTACCTTCCTCACATATGTATAAGACCGACTCCATTCAATTTCAAAAAAGGATTACTAATTCATTATGCTCCAATACTTCCCCTGAATTAATCAACCGTAGAAGTTGAAGTTCAGTTGGAATTCATATAGTCTAGTAGTTTTTTACTATGAATAGTCCCTATTTTTGACAGAGAGTCGTTCTGATTTGGCGAAAAGGTGAAAAGCACAAAATGGGACTTCAGAGAGCCGCTAAATAATGAGGTTCTCCAAACCAAATTGTCATTATTTATTTATATGTAGATGATATTTGATAATGAGTAACAAAGTTGTTAACATAAATGATACTAAGCGTGTGCTTGTGATGACGTTCAAACCTACTTCACAAATGGAAATAGAGATGATCATTATCAGCATAATAACCCAACAAGAGTTGGAGTCGAATACCACAGGGAATGGTGGTTTAAGAGGTGAAGTGATGCATTGAACTAGGCATTTGTAGAGTAAAATTAGGATGTTGCGAGTAAATAAATACTAGGATTCATTGCAAATTAATAATAGATTAAGAGAGATGTCGGAGGTGTGCAAATATGGGGATATATCTAATTAACTGGGTCTAAACACTTGATTAATTGAATTAAAAATATGTGAGTAAGCTAGGTTAACGGTAACAATACTTTATTTACGATAGCGAAGGTGTTTCACATGAATCTATTACGATATCATATGCAAATCGCTCAAGGACACAACTGGCCTGAGAAGTTATAGCAAACCTCCTAATACTTCAGCCATTGAACCTAAGTTTGTGGCGTTTAATTGAAACTCCAAAAGATTTTAAGCTAATACACCTATTACACACTCTAATTACATAATTAATGTAATAATTAGAGATCTAAAGTAAACTCTAAGTTTGCAACCTCAGGATTCTTGGTGAAACTTAGAAATAAGTGTAAACTCACTTAGATTAACATTAATATAATCAAAATATCATAGAACCAGTTCAAAAATTAAACACCCATATAATATACACAACCCCAACATAGGGGTTTTAGCCACTTATGCTAAAAAATAAAGAAATAATACCATAATCAGTAGCTGAGTTTATGGGTAAGATAAATTAAAAGAGAAAAGAAAAATTACTCCAGTAATCTCTTCAATTTCTTCTTCATAAAGCTTGAAATCACCAAACCCTTGTACTTCTTGAGCAAGAAGCTTTTGTGTGCTCTATTCTCTCTCTCTCTCTCTCTCTCTCTCTCTCTCTCTCTCTCTCTCTCTCTCTCTCTATGGTCTTTGTAAAATTTCTGATATGGAATGCTTTGTACAATTTTCTTGTCAAAAAGCTTATATAGTCCATGCAAATTAATGAAAGTTTTTCCACCAAATCACCATTCGAAGATCAAGGTTGGCCATCACCAAGAACTTCAGCAATGCATCAAATGTTACTTGACTGCCTTCTTCTCCATCTCCTGAAGGCTCAAGTCTCCGAAATATTATGCGATGTATCTATTCATCACCGTTCATGTTCAATGATCCATCGAACCTCCTCATGCTTCACCTTTTTGTCATAGACTTGAGGGATTAGTTGCTTCAATATTAGGCGGTCTCCTTTAGTATTCGGTGATCCGCCGAATGTGTCGGCGACATCGCTTTTGACCGCTTTTCAGACACTTTTGCTCCTTTTCCTTGCTTTGTTAAATATTGTCCACTTATGGACTTTTAGCCTTATTCCTATCATAACACATGCATATTACTTAACAATTGAAGTATAATAGTATATCGAGGATAATAATTCTTCACATTCTAAGCCCAAAATGAGTCCAAGATATGGACTTATCAACATCCCAAACTTAAGGTGTTTCTTTCCCTCAAGCAAATCAAACATCAATTAGTCCAAATCAAAGATTGCAAATAGGGCCACAGGGAGCAACATATGTAATTCTATCTTTTTCGTCCATTCTCGAAGCTTCCACAAACCACTTATGCGATTTTGAAGCCTCAAGAGGTGACTAAGGAGTGCTCAAGAAATGGCTATGCTCACAATTGATCATGTAGCTGCTAATCACTACCTAGCCCTCACACCAAAGAAGATCCTATTCACACAAGATTAGGACAAAATTTTCAAGGATCTCTTCAACACTCACTCTCTCAATTGAGAAATGACATGTAAGCTTCAATCCATAGGCTTGCCTTTATTCTCAATTGGAGTACACTCGATTTAATCTGGACTAGGATCCCAAAGGTCTTTATTTGGATTATAATGTAGGGCTAAGGATGGTTAGGATAGCATATGGATAATAGTGGCTCATCCCTCCTTGAAATCTACACATAATGTTCATGCTCATGAATCCTTTAATCCCCATTCTTTTCTTCTTATATTGAAACCTTTTTGCTTTTGATTTTTCACCCTAGGTGTCTCCCTTTTGCACAATCTTTCAACAATTCTGGAGGGTCCTCTATTCAACAAATGCTTTTTCAATTCATCATTTTTCAACTTCTTGAATCTTTTCCTATAAGTCTTATAGCTCAATCTCGTTTTTTAATCATTCAAGTCTCCTTTCTTTTTTTTTCCTCAACTTTTACATAGGTGACACCCCTCTCTTCTACCAACACTCCAACTTTGGCCTTTGGTCAGTACTTTCGCTCACTTAAGCTCAACGAGGGAATGGTAAAGAACAAGAAGTAATTGCCTTTCACAATAAAGGTCAAGACTATATGGTTGCCAAAAAAGGATCAAGACTCAAAAAAGGTTCACTAAGGAATCAATTGAATATCATTGGAGGCTAATATGGTCAAGGTAGACTCAAAAGAAATCAAAGAAGGCCTAAGGTCCTTTTCTAATTCGAAATCAATCAAATCACTCCTCAAAATAAATCGGACAAGTTCTGGATGGTATAAAACATGCCATTTAACAAAATCCTAAGTCACATTGGTAAAATGGATTCGTAAACTCACAATGTACGATCATCACATATCCAAGATCAATACTCACATAGTCAGCTCAAGATGCACCAAATCTATTCATGGATTGATTTTTCAAGAGAAAGACTAATCAGTGAGTTAGTACATACTCCTCGTCCATGGCACCATCCAAATCAAAGATATGGACTATTGTACTCAAATTGCTAAATGCATTTGAATGGATTTTCACATATGCACGAGATTTACCACAAATATTAAAGACATTGTTTACAATCATTCATCCATTCAAATAAAAAGAAAGAAAAATTAAAATAACTACTAATTTATTACAACCCAAAATAAATGAATATTTATAAAAAGTAGGGGATTGATTTAATTACACTTCACCCATCAAAAACTAATTGTCCTGAATCAATAGGCAACACAAATGTTCACCCCCTCCTAAAAAGAGACATTGCCCTCAATGTAGAAGAACAACGACAATAAAACACAAAAGAAAGGAGTGAATTTAAGAATCCCCCTGATACACTTTGTGTTTCACTAAAGTTGGGACCAAAGGGAGCTCAATTATGCTGGGTTACCCCACTCATGGACTTCTTCTGGGATGGATCTTCTGGGACTGCTGCAAGGATGGCTCCTTGTGTCCTAACACTCTTTCTTTCCCTACTTTCCTTGTTGTTTGCCCTCCTGGCTTCAAATTGGTCAGACAAGTTTCTTTCTTTAGCCTTCTCTGCCTTTGATTTGGGAGGATCCTCCATGGCCTCACGCTTTTTCTTGAAAACATTACCCTTCACCTTCATTTCCATGTGAAGGTATATGTTATGCCTTAAGTTGGCCATGGAGATTTCATTTCCTAGTGTCCATGAGAGGCTATAATCCATCCCTCCCACTTGCTCAAGGAACTCAAAAGGGCCAATATACCTAGGGCAACAATTGCCCATTTTCTTTCCAAACCGCATCACACCCTTCATCATTGAAGGTTTCAACTGCACTTGACTTGTGAAGCAAAGCTAGCCAAGGGGTAAGAGACAAGGACAAGAAACGAGAATCAGAGAAGGTGCCAAACAAGTTTGGCAGATCACCAAACATATTCGGCGGTCAAAATGACCATCACCTATTTCAATAATAATTAGAGTCTAAAAGTACTGTCATATTCAGTGACATATATGTTCAATCAGTGATCCGCTGAATAAATTCTACGGTCAATTAGACCGTCACCTAATGTGATAGAAATAATATTAAAGGCATGCAAATTAAAGGCGACGTGTGCAACCTTTCGACGCACCACTAAGTCAGCTTTGGTGGTCAAATTGACCACCGTCTACTATGATCGACAACATAAATTTCCCCAAAATCTTCATATTTTCAAGGTTTGCATCAACAAAATAGGGGAAATTTAACAACACGAGCCTAATCTCACATTATCAATCATATTACACAAATCAATTTCTACCTAGCAGCCAAACTAATGGTACGATTTCAGTTAAACGACAACTTACCTTTAAGAATGACATCACCTAATCTATCATTGGGCAAGTTCAAGTTGCTCAACCAAAATCATGGGTTACTCAAACTTCACCCAAAACACACAAATCAAACAAGTCAAACACATGCATTCTAACTAGAAATCTTAATAGTCCAGATCAGTGCGTTCAACTATAAATTAGTCATTTTACTCTCAACAATGTCAACAACCTATTATGCTCAAAGATACCCTAATAACCTAGCATTCACAAAGCTTAGAGTCCCAAAGATTCAACACACAAAAAGGATTTCCAACTTTAACATCATTCCACATAAGTAATACCATCAAAACCAACCTCCATGCTAACATTATATGAAAAAGGAGGGCGAGTCTTATATACCTAAGATGCCATGAGCCAACAATGAAGATGAAGGATAAAGTTTTGAAGTGTATGTGGTGTGCTCTAGAAGAGTGGTCGATGAGGAGATTAAAAAGGAAAGGAACTTTGAAATGCATTTAAGGAGTAAATTGGGTGAGACAGTTCGACTTCTGTATTACTGTGAAATCCTGCAGAATATATTCAGCGATATGCTGATTATGCTCAAGACCAACTTTTCTTACCACATTTGAAGCTTATCCAATGCACCAAAGGGCAAAGCGACTGCACATCGCGAAACTGACTCGGTGATCCACCAAGTTGTCACTTTGATCGCCATAATTTGCAGTACCATAGGATCATCAGTCATCCCCAAAGTTCAATCAGAATCATGGTTGTCATTTCAACTCGGCGATACGCTGATTTGCAATTGGGACCATCAAAACTGACAACAACCTAGGGTCCCTTAGGTGTCCCAATATGCGGTCTAAGTTGGGGTCACCATGTTAACTCGGTGATGCACCATTTTACAATGTCGACCGACAAAATTGATAGCAACTAAGAGGGCCTTCTGCTTACCCAGAAGGCGAGAAAATGGGCAATTGCCTTTTTGTTTCGGTGATACACCAATCGGAACAGAAAAGTTTTAAATTTTTTCAAAGATTCAAATAAGGGTTCAATTTCTATTTTTGAGAAGAAGTTAATCGCTCAAAAATAGCCGCTAACTTGCGGTTGACCGATGATTAAAATATTTTGACTAACATTGAAGAATCAATTTGAAGGAAAAAGGAAGTTTGGAAATTTTCAAGTTAAAAAAAACAAGTTTAAACTTAAGAACTATTCTAAGGTATTTAAGAATTTCCACAACTAAAATTTTTACTAACTCACGAAATCATTTAAGTAGAACACTAACACAAATGGTTAACCTTGGGAAATTAATTAGATTAACAAAATTAAAATAATAAAATAATATTAGTACTAGAGTTAATAAATATCACAAACAAATAAATAAGTAATAAAAAGGAAATAACTAAAAGTATTTGGGCTTGGAAGGCCCAAATAAACCTTGTCCTAATCTTCTAAAAAAATGACTTGGCCTGCCTGGCCCATAAATTTGCTTCCAATGTTGCTGTTACTGTAATTGGGTCTTTTGCCCCTTTTTCTACTATATACTCTGATGGTATATCAGTGTATATTTTGTGCATGCTGATGCACACATCCCATCAACTACCTCCCGGGACATGCACAACATCTCTCCGACTCAAGACTAACCCGAAATGCAAGGGTGGAGTCCCCAAAAGGACTCGAACGATGTCACATGCAATAGAAGAGGAATAAAAGGGATTAAAATCTAATTCAAAATAAACAAATCTAACTAATCTTAGGAACTATAAAACAATCTTGAGAATGAGAAGATAAGTGATAATAATGACTAAAATTGGAACCAACTAAAACATTCAAAAACATTTAAAACCAACAACAACTATACTCACAGTAGATGAAAAGAACCATGATAATGGGAAAAAATAAATAGAGAAGAGAACCGCAGGAGACTTTTAAACAAACTTCATATATTATAATGGGCTAACAGGATCAACCAAGAGCTTTGATATGCTGAAAAAAGAACAAGACTAAAGCAAGGGTAGGGATGAGAATAGGAAAGAAGAGAAAAACTTAAGTTAGGAAAATAATCAAGGATGTCACAATTATAGATACTAGAGCAAAATAAATTAGTCCCTTCACTTTCCTATGTACAGTGTCTTCTAATGCAACATAGCAGCACAACAGTACACATTCAAACTAGAAAAACTTGACTTCCCAATTTATACAATGTGGAATAAAAAACTCAGGAAAAAAGAGTGCAAATGAACTCAATCAGTCACGATAATTCATCTAATAGTAACTTCTACTAGGCATGGTCAGTAACCTTAAATATGCTAGACATTCCGAAAGAAAACAAGAAGGGTGAAACAAACATATATGTAAAGGTTTAAGTAAACTTGGAATATAAACATTTGAAAATTTGCACATCATTTAATGACCCAAAACTTTGAATTTTGAGAAATACCAGACAATAGAAAGAAGAAATTGAACCTACCAATAAGCCATGTAACTGGAAATCAAAGGAATTAGTGAAAAATACCAACTTTCACAAGATTAAAATTTGATTGACACATGAGATGCAGGACTCACATTGCTATCATATACTAAAACTAAATCAATTCGACTCAATTAAATCACTATATTCTTGTTCAAGACGACTTCATGTCAGCTCATATGAATAAACCAAAGAAAGAATCCAACAGGATAACAACAATACACTCATGCTGAAAGGGGTTTATATCTTTCACAACCAGCCTCATTCAAAGATGAAGAATCAACAAAGGAAACTCAAAGACAAGAGGGAATCTATCATGATAATATCAGTATAAATAACTCTAGACAGTGAAAATATCATAGAAAACTAATAAACATAGCTCAACTGATAAGAATAAACTACAATATGTCCATTCACGTCACAAGAAAAACAACTAGAACAAGTTAAAGTTGGAAAGAAATCTACCTTTTGGGCACTCACGTGCCTCTCTCCGGATCACTCTGTCCACCCTCCATAGACCTGCTGGACTCCTCAACAGTAGGAGCAACATAAGAGAAACTTGCGCCTTTAAGCAGTTGGCGTGCACGCTCCCGTCTGGCCTCCTCCTCGTCTCAGGATCTGGCCAGGGTGATCCTCAACTCTTCCTCCTCTGTCTACTCAACACGAAGGTACTCTATATCTGCATCATCTATGTAGGGTCACTTCCCGAGGGAAGTGTGTGTGGGCTCCTCAAGAGCAAACAAATCAACAATGGGTGTTGCAGCTGGTGTAGTGGATGGGAACCCTAATAGAGTAACCAATATTGTAGCAATGTTGGCCTGGAGCTGTTGAACCTCAATCTGCATGGCGAACAAATCAATAGGAGATGCTGTGCGAAGGCTCGTCTAGATCCGCTCCTCAAAAACATTGATGCAGGCTTCCACCAGTGCAAGTCCCTCTCTAATAGCAGTAGTGGTGAATACCTGCATGTGGCTATCCACCTCTGACATGACCTGGCAGACCTAGGGCCTCGACTGCTGTAGAAGTTGAGCCAACTGTGACTCAGTGTGTGTTAGTCTCTGTGCCAGTGCCTGGAATGATGCTGCCGACATAAATACAATGCCAGCAGGTGTTGATGTAGCAAATACAGACTCTGGGACAACAACAGTAATAATAGTGGGCCCTCTCCCCTTAGCAGTCTCTGTCTATGGGGGCCCCTCTATGGTCTGTGCAGAAGTCGAACTAGATGGCTCGATCATAGGCACGGAGACAGGTAAGTCTAGAAGTATTATTTACAGCATCTGTGTCCTATGCATAGCACCTAGATTCTCATTGATCATGATCAGGCCGACATTTAGTGTGCACTGCATAGTCAGTATAATATCCATATAGTGCAAGACACGAACCCCTACCATCATACATAATAGGTGTATCAAGCATGGAAAGGGGATCATCGTGGACCTTCTTAGGGCCACCTCATGTATATGCTCTATGATAAGCATGGTCCAGTTGATAGCATAGCCAGCCAAGATGTTGGCCACCAAAATGGCTCACTCCGGCTCAAAGTGTTATCTGCAAGTGTAGGTCGGATCTTCAAGCGTATCACCGCCCACCAAAATTTGGCGGGTAAGTTAAGCGAAGCCTTGACAATAGGCTCTGAAGGTGTGGATACCTAAACAGGGTCTGGTCTAGGTGCAGCAATGTGGGTAGCCACTTACCTCATCAGACATGCCCGATGCTTTGGGTCCCTCATGACTCCCAAGTCCCGTGCCTACCCCACTCTGTGGTCAAACTCAACTGTAGAACTGGGGGTAATAAAATCGAGTCCCAATAGCAAACGTCAGATGGTCTCCTCTGATATGTCGATCACCCAGCCCCACACTCGAACCTCCTCAAGACTAGGCTAGCTTAGGGGCTTCTTCCTCTTAGGAAGAGTATTTTATATAATGGCGACCTAGGAGGCATATAACTTTCTCACTAATATCGGTGAGTACCTCCTCACTGGTTGTGGCACCCACTAGAGTCAGTGTCGTACAATCGTTTCCTCTATCCTAGGGACACTATTGAGCCCTCTGGTGATGACTCGGGACTCTTTCAGTATATAATGAGTGGGATAGCCACACTCATTATGTCGCATATCCTCCATAAAAATAATATGCATGCCCTCTACGCACCACCTGCTATCTTTTGCGTCTGGTGATGACTCAGGTGCACGAGGGCTGGAGGATGGTGAGGAGTCTAAACCCTCCTTAGAACCAGATCTAGACCCCCTCTCAGAAGAGGTCATCTGAATGCTACTGCTAGCCTGGTCACCTCCCTTATCACACTAAGGAGGGTGGACCACAATAACCTATGACGAAGCATGCCTAGAAGATGCCTGAGTCTAGCGTGGCTCTACATTAGAGTCTAGTTGGATGCCAAGCTCCTCTATAGAGCCACTAGCCTTGGGGGCATGCTTTGAATCAGTGGCCTCATCTCGCAGGCGGACCCTCATAGCCTAAATCTCCTCTTTTTTAGATTTATAAGCCATAGCACCTGTAAGACACGTAATCATGAATCAAATTAGTTCCATGAATAGCAAAAGAGAACACAAGAAAATTTTAGAACTGAATCGAAAGACAATTGGGTTTAGAAAACCCTACTTACGAGTCGTGGACTGTTATATGACTCGTAAGGGGTTTCGTATGACAGTGTATGTTTCTGTTGGGCACACTGGACTTGCATTCACAAGATCCATTCACGACTTATAGAATGCTCTACGAGTCATAGATAGAATCATGGATGTGAGTCATGACTCTGGTTAGAGACTGACAACTCATACGAGACCCATCTACAATTGGTGGATTAGTTCATGAGTCGTGGAGGGTCTCGTATGATGAGGCCTCAAGAATAATTAGCACTGGAACCTTCCACGAGGGGCAATTATGACTTGTGGACTGATTCACGAGTCACAGGAGACCCTCATAAATTTGTCTAGTGTTATAATTTCTTTTGAAACCTATTCTATGAGTTGCCCCAACCAATTTTATATGTTTCAACACACACACACAAGGATTTATGCACCATTTCACAAATTTAACCTAAGCCATCAACCCTAAGCATGCCCGGCCCCATCAAAATAATCAACAATGCATTTTAAATCATTTCAACCACCCGTCATCATGTGTACTATTACTGGGCTAGGTAAATGCATTTTCAATTTAATCGGCATGACCGAGTAGCCACACTATTACATAATCTGACATACCTACCCTTTTCGAGATCAACTTTTACCTTAATCTAACATGCACGATTTATGGTAAACATCTTAAGGCAAAATAATCAATTCTGACTCTGATAACCCATCCCCAAACCAAGTCAAAACTCAATAACACAATCACACTTCAATAGGGAAAGTTTTACACATCGTAGGCTTACCAATTTGAACCGATTAAGAGGATATTGACGAGGAAGTGAAGTAGGGCTCAAAACCCTAGGTGCTATGGGCCACCAGAATTTTAGCCAGACAATGACGTGGGATGATGGAAGGGATGTCAGAAAGTGGCAGGGTGAGGTTGTAGGGTTTTTTTTGTGTCGGTTTATGTGAATAAAGGGGTCAAAATAATTTTGACCCCTTTTTAAACCTTACTGGGTTGGGTTCTGATTGAAGGGGTGTTGGCTTTATAAAAGCCTGATTACGAGTCGTAGACTGCTCTATAGCCCATGAATTAGGGTTTCGTAAAAGCCTTAACCCTTTCACCCTAACCTACTATCTATGAGTCATGATACGAGTCGTATGATGCAATACGACTCGTGACATGTCTCATAAATGACTTTGACACTTAGGCAAATTTTGAGGACTTACTTAGGGTCCACGAACCCAATCCATAACCCATAGTTCTACATACGAATCGTGGGTTTGGATTTGTGAACTGGAGTGTAGTCTATCCTTGCTTACTAGAGACTTTCACGAGATGATCCATGGGTCATGAAATGCAGCACAGACGGTAGAGCATGTCGTGAACTCCAGTTTCTACTTTTTTTCAACAAAACATTGGCCGACTTGGTCTGGTACCTACAAAACCTGCAAAAATACACTGTTACCCTATATAATTCCAGTCGATTGTCTAAAATTTATAGCCAAAAAATACAAAAACTAGCCTAATCTAAAGTCTAATGCTAAAAACTAAAACTAATCTACAATTATTACAAAAAATATCTTGGGTTTCCTCCCAAGCAGCGCCTGATTTAATGTCCTGGCATGACACGGATTACTCAGATTTCATTAATAGCTCAAACCGCCATAGTAAGCTCGTCAGGCCTCTTTATTGATCTACAGATGTTGAAGGTCACTTCTTCGTCGTTCAATCTGAACTTGAGGAGGCCGAATTCCATGTCCACCAGGGCTCGCCCAGTGGCAAAGAAAGACCTTTCCAAGATGATTGAGACATCAAAGTTGACTTCACAGTCCAAGATCATAATGTTTGCAGGGAATAAAAACTTGTCCACCTTAATGAGGACATCGTGGAAGATTCCCACTGACTTCTTCACTGTGCAATCAACCATTAAAAGTCGTATGCTAGTCGGTGTAGGGGATGTTAGGCCGAGCTTGTTGGAGATCACAAGGGGTATTATGTTAATGCTAGCATCGAGATCACACAATGTCCTTGTGAACTTCACATCCGCTATAGTATAGGGAATGGTAAATGCCCCGAGGTCCTTGCTCTTCTGCACCAAGGACTGTTTAGAGATAGCACTACAATGTTGGAGCTCTTGTGAGAGCTCCTGACTCGTGGTGCTCTTCTTTGTCACCAGGTCCTTCATGAACTTTGTGTACCCGGACATCTTCTTCAGTGACTCTATAAGTGGGATATTGATAGAAACGAAGTGCTTGAACTTACCTTCCTACTTTTTCTTTAATCTTTGTGGGAATGGAGGAGGAGGATGAGGAATGGGTTTCGACAGAGCTGGTGCAACATTGCTTCCTCAGTCAGAACACTGACATTTCCAGTTTCTACTTGCTCATCGACAACACCCTCATCATGACCCTCATCATCATCTTCTATAGGCATAGGAGGCTCAGTGGTTTTTTTCCCACTGCGAGTTGTGATTACCATACATTGTCCTTCATTCTTTGGGTTTTGGAAAGTGTTGCTAGGCAGAGTACACTTCTGGTGCTAGTTGAGTTGGGTCAAGATCTGGCCAAACTGTTGTTCGAGCTACTTAATTGCAACGAAGTGAGACTCAATCTTCTGGTCAATACTAGAGATGTCAGACTTCATCCCTCTCCCAGTGTCTCATCCTATGCATAATCCTTTTTTATCAATCTCTCAAGCATCTCCTCGACCCTAGACGAATCTACACCAGCATCACAATTGTGGGGTGGGAAATAAGTGCCGCTTATATAACCATCTATGCGACCCCACTCGACATCTCTCTGTTGGCCTTTATTTCGATCATAGAAACCACTCTTGTTGAGTTGTCATCGGCTACCTCACGACCAAAGTTCCAACCTTAGTTTCTTTGTCCTTGGTACCTGTAGTCCTGATTGAACCCTTGGGCGTTGGGCCAAAAACCCCTCATCTGTTGTACCATAAAACAAGCCTCATCTTCAAAATAGGGCTCCTCACACATGGGTGCCTGGACAGGCTGATGAGCAACTGGATTTACCTTTTTAGCATTTTGCTTCATCAACAACTCCATATTGGTACTGATCCGTGCAAGCTCCTGCATCACTTCTTTACTAACCTGTGCTTGCACCAGAGCAGTAGTCACAATAAATAAGCTCCATGTTGTGGCCTTGTCCCTTTTGCCGCATGCACGATTTATTTTGACCACCCTCTCTAGTCTCTCTACAATCTCATGGAAGGTATGATCTATAAACGATCCGCCCATGATAATGTCACTGCTTGCCCATTTTCATCAAGGGCTCTGTAGAAGATTTCAACCTGAGACTCATCCATGATCTTGTGGTCAGGAACCCGTGTCAAGCACTTTGAAAACCACTCCCATGTAGTACCGATTGACTCACCAGGACACTGTTCAAAGTTGTTAATCTCCTATTTCAACTTGAGCTTCCTGGAGAAGGGGAAATACCTCTCCAAAAAGGTTATCTATAATTTATCCCAGCTAGTGATCGAACTCTGTGAGAGCTCAGCTAATCAAGACATTGCATTGCCAGTAAGACATAATAGGAATACACGAAGCCCAATGGCATCCATAGATAGATTTTGGTTTCCCATTACACTTTTAAAGTCAAAGCCAACGTTATGCAGGTGATTCTACAGATTCTCTAATGGTAGTCTTGCGAACACCTCACGATTATGAAGCATCTGCAATAACACACTCGATACAATGAACTTAGTGTCATTTGACAGTGGGGATAACACTATTTCCCCAGTGACATCAATACCTATCGGGTTGAGCTGATATTGATTCCAATTGTTTGCTGCAGCTTGGAGTCCCTCAGGCTATGGAATAACTATGGGTGGGTTATCCTCTTTAGGATTTAATATGGCATTCTCCGCATTATGTACATCATTACTAGGTTGTCGGGACATTCTCCTTCTAGTTTGCTCAATCTCAGGATCAAAAGGAATCAAGGGAGTGCCTCAACTTCTCGTTTTTGACATGCACCGATCACCTGGACCCTATATCAGAACAAGAACAACAAAAATGTAAAATTAGGGAAATATAGAGCAGTCAATCAAATTACAATGTGCTAATCAATTTTAGTCGTATTCCCCGACAATCACACCATTAAATGCTCTCATCTCCATGCTTACGCTTAGCACACACCCCTACTCAAGAGGTTTTGAAGTGGTCGTACTCAATTATTTAACCTAACATGGTTAGGATCGATCCCTTGAGGAATATGGTAGACCCCGGATTAGCACACTTTCTGTAACTTGACTGGATGTACTCTCATATCTCCCAAAAATAGAGAAAATAAAAATGACTAAAATGAAATGGAGGGATTTACAATGAAAGTAAATTCTAAACTACTATAGTAGATTGTTTGTAACCAGTAGAGAAACTAGCTAGGGTGATGTGTTCCCCATGACTTCCTAACTAAGTGTTTTAAGATACTCACAACTTTTGTTTGGTATGTAGGTGCAGGATAATAAATTAGGTTCTTCTAAATTCTTGATGGGCATCTAGGTGAATTTTATCACATTACTGGATCGATCTCTGTGATGTGGCGTTACTAACCCTTACCTTTTACTCCAAACCAAAACTACTACCCCTAGTAGCCTGATTAGTTGAGAAATAGTCAATCAATATCTGTTAATTACGTTTTTTCCTATTTTTCACCTCTTGGATCAGGCAGGTGATACTAGGAAAGTTCTAACATAGGCCTCCATTAAAATTCAGTTAAATTGAATAAGTTAATTAATACATCCTAAACACCATTCAAGAAATTAATAGTAATTCGATTTTTTCTTAGCTAGTTTGCCATGGTTTCCATAACCCTAGTTGTGGACTTAGCCACACATCTTTGCGATTTGATCAGAAATCATGTAAGAAGAGTACATAATTAAATAGCTTACGCAATAAGAACTGATGAACAAAATCTGAAATCTCAATGAAATTGCGAACTTGAATTGATAAAGATCACAAAATATGTTCACAAGAATGTAAGCAATGTTCCGTTAATCTAAAAACTTTGAATTCTCTAACTTCTATGAACTATTAACTCTCTCTGTTAATTAAATATCGAACCTCCCTGATAAAAAACCTAAAAAAACTATTATAGTACTAAAAATACAAAGCCGAAACAAAATAGGACAACTACGTCGACACTGGTCACGAACATTCTTTAAGGCTTGTAGGATAGTTCACGACTCGTGAGTCGGGGTCTCGTGGAATACTGTTGAAGCTACTGGAACTTTGTATGAAACCTCTTTCACGAGTCATGAAGTCTTCGACGACCCATGAAGGGTCTCATCTGAGCCACTTTCAAAAACTCTTCACTTTCTGCTTCATCAACCCACGACCTCACTCTACGACCCGTATGTTGGTCTATGACTCATGCTCTAGTCTCGTAGAGTGGAACTCACTTTGCAACCCCTTACTGGAAGAACAAACAAAACTCCCTCTACGACTCGTGGAACAACCCACGACCCGTAGAGGGTCTAGTAAACTGCAAATTTGGTGTAGAAATTGCATTGCAAGATCAGAACCATGCCAACACTAAAATCCTACAAAAACAAACATAAAATCTACTAACATCACTTTGAGAACGCACAAAATCCCAAGTTTTAAGCATTAAAAGTATTATATTTTGGCAGCACATCATTAAGCCATTAATGGAACGAGGCTAAAAACGATGCCAGGGGTGGTCTTAAAGACCCACTTCACGAGCCGTTTGAAGTGATATGGGTCGTGTACCCATCCATGGATCAATACTTAGAAATATATTCACTAATGAGGGTCCAAGATGGTAATTCCATACTTAGAAAATTTTCACTCCAACGTCCACACGAGAGGCCATACGAGCCATGAGCTCTCACATGGACTGTGTACTGGTCTATGGTGCCTCACTAGGCCAATTTCCAGCAAAGGTTTGCACCATGTGAGGCTACGTAACTCGTCCAAGGTTAAACGGCCCGTAAGGGATTCCGTCTTGTTGATGTGAATCCAAAACATTAACCTTATACTTAGAACCAATCCTTGGGTCAAGACCTTCATGAAACACTTCACCACACCTTATGTTGAGGACCGCGAGACCCTCACATGGACCGTTAAGTGCTTCACGACCCGTATGGGGTCTCTTGGTGTCAAGTTTTAGAAAGAATTTCCAGAAAATCACTGTGCATGCAACTTTATGAAAAAGGGAATAACTTTCTCATCCGAACTCTGAATCAAGTGAAACGAAGTGCGTTGGAAAGCTAAGTTAACGATATTCAATATCGTAGATTATTTACCACCCAGTTCTATTTATAATAAGAGATATGACCATTTAAATTTGGCCCTTCCAGTGATTCACATAAAAAACTCAACCAATAGAATTCCTTTGATCATGGCTTGTTGAATTTGACACATGACAACCATAAACCACTCCAAACAAGCTTTAAATAAGTGAACTACACATCGATAACATTTTCATAAATTTTGGATTTTTAAATTTATGGAAATCCTTTCCAAAATTGGTGTTTTTCCTGTAAGGTAAGGTACTCTCCAAAATGGGTGTTGTTCCCATAAGGTGAGTGTTTGGATATGGAAATCCTTTCCGAAAAGGGTGGTGTTCTAATAAGGTAAGGTTATTTCTCTGAAGTGGGTGGTGTTCCCGTAAGGAGGAGTAAGGTATACCTTTGGCAAGTAGATCACCCTTTCTTCCGATGTAAGGTGAACATTGGGATTCCAAGTTGTAGCTCGCTTGGTCTTATATGTCAGTTGAGGTTATATCCTCGCTATGATAAGTATTATGGAATTCATGCATCATTGATATTATATTCTTTCCTATATACTTCTTTCTATATATATGTGCCTTGTCATCTAACATTAATTTAGAGGATTACATGTCATGAGCATTTGTGTGCCCGCATACTTAGTACATTCAAATGCACTAATGCATACTCTTTTGTCTGCATGATAAAACCATGTAGGGACCAGAGACTGCATCTATCCACCTATTGATGACTAGCTTAGATCTTTGAGTATCATCAGTGGTGAGTTCATTGATCCAAGGACAAGACCCACCTTTTATATACCTACTATGATGATGCTTTATGTCCTTACTTTGAGGGTGAGCCCGGGAGTTGTCTTGGCCCCTATCCTATTCCATATGTTAGAATCTTTGTCAAACATCTTGTAAACTCTATATTTTATCTAGCTATACTTGTTATATGTTGCTTATGGAGGCTATGCCTATGACTATATTGTGTTATGCTTATGTTATGACGATATGCTTATGTGATATGAGGTGATGTGGAAAGTCCCAAGACCCCTTTTTATCCCCATAGTGTGAGTCATACTTACCCACCCCTTAGTTCTTATGTGCTATGTGCTATGTGAATTCATGCAAATCCAATCCATATGGCCTCCCCATAGCTTGATTCTAAATCCCTGCCTCCCTTAGAACTATGTGTTTATTTTTTAATTATGCACTTTTGAAGCAATGAGGTGTATATGAATGCTATGAGGTTTGTTTGGGAACTCTTGGGTTCTTATTGTCCATATCACTTCTAGGCCCTAGTCTTGGCTCATGACAATACTGGAACAATAAGAAACTACCTCTCAATTGTTAATAGCTCGGTCCAAAAAGAGAAAAGGACGTCAATAGGATCCGAGCTCACAACCTACACATATGTGTAGAAAAATAAGATTGAGTACCAAGGTACCCAACAAGCAAACCTAATAATATATAGAGAATAAAGAACTAATCACTCCTTCCATCTCAACCACATACCTCCAAACTACAAAACTGCATGCAAGAAAGGCTAGTATACACATTATAGATAACATAAACATTTCCAATGTCATTTCATAGTGCCTCAATAGTCAAAGCTCTACAATATAAAAAGCCCAAGTCATTGAACATATGTCACAATCTTTTATACATGATTTGGGTCATTTAATTCATTTCACAAACTTTCAATAGTCTAATAATCAATAATCTACAAAGTTGAAGTCATTTAACAAATCACACTTTGTACATATATGAACTATCAAGTAAGTAATGATATGAAATGGAATGAAATGCTATGAAATGCAAATAATATGATGCAAATGTTAAGAGCTCATGATGCATATTTTTCCTATGATAGACATCTACCGATATAATTAGACAGAAAACCATAAAGGCCATACATGGACTAAGTATCTACCATAATCATTTCTCCTCTGCATTACCTTCATTTCCCTTTCTTTTTCTTTTGGCGGAACCATCTCCCATCAATTTTTCTTTCTCTTTTTCTTTTCTCAGAACCATTTCCCTTCAGCATGTTCAATGCAATACATAACCACATATCATATAGGCATGAGAGTACGAAAGAGTAAACATTACCCACCCATTCAATAATCACATCAAATCAATATCATTACATCTGGCAAAACTCATTTCCCTGTGGAAACACATAAGCATATATATCATATAGGCATAGGAGTATGCAAAGAGTCAACATTACCCATGCATCACTAATCACACCAAATCAAAACCATTACTATCTAGCCACAACCATTTTCCTTTGACATTTTATCACTAATGGGACATCAAGCAAGTATAAGTCATCATAACACAATAATCACTTCCACAAGTATAAGAATAAGCAAGATGCCCACATATATCATTTATTCATTAATAATCAATCATTCTCATTGATCTTTCAATATTTGTGTCATCATCAACACATTACATAATAATTACATTATATCATAGCTCAATATTTCTCAATAATTGAATTGTCATCATAACTTAGGATAATCCATCATTTAGTCCACATTTCACAATACTTCAACAAATTCAACAATGTCTCAAGTATGCATTTAGCTCAACCTTTCACCTAAAGTACTTCATTGGAAAATTCTATGTAACATGAATCAAAGTTCAATAAGTATAAAAACATGATTACTTTTACATTTTCATCATTTGACATTACAACTCCAACTCACAATCTCAATTCACAAGTCTTGAACAATCACAATTGGGTATGATTTCATAATTCAAATCACACATGTCATCACTTTCACAATCCCATTACCCAAATCATATCCACTAGAATAATTCACTAATCTCCAAGTTTTACGTTGAAAAAAAATACTAAATTCAATAAACTCAATAAGGGTTAGAATCCACTTGCCTCAAATTAGCTAATTAATCATTCTAATGAAATTGTCTTCCCTTTATAAATCAAATTTGAAGCACCACAATCTATTCAAAAATAAATTCACAATCATAGTATAAAACTAACAATACCAAAATCAAGCAATTTAGAGCAAATGACAAAATCATTCAAAAATTCATTACTGAAAATCAATGTCAAGATTTGAAGTTTTTTAGATAAAATTATTTCTCTCATGATTACAAAACCACTAGTGAAAGCCAATTTGAAAATGGAGTTGAAATGATTCATAATCATTTTTAGGTTGTTAGATTCCTAGGTTGTTTATAAGCTCTTGATCTTTTCGGCCGCTTGTCCCTTGTCGAGTAAAATTTATAACCTATCTTTCATGCTAACAGATAGTAGACTTGGTCCTTCCAAGCACGCTTCTTGCCTCCTCCTCTTTGTCTTGTATATCTTGTTTACTATTTATTCTATCTATTATCATGTTACTAGTGCTATGCATACCTTATTTTCATGTTATGTAAACTTTCTTTATCAGTGAAGCTTAGTCAACCTATGCCTACTAGTTACTAGTTGTTTGGTACTCATACTACACTTTTACCTTTTGTAGATCATATTGTGATTTCCATGATTCATTTTATTTTGTGTAGAGCCATTGTGGATCTCAGAGATTTGGGTGAGCTCCAGGCATTCAAAGATACTAATTTTCATTTGTATTTGGCACGAATTAGGCTTAGAGGCAAAATGGTCAAATTTAGGAATAAAATTTAAAGTTTTCTGAATCTAAAAATTGACTTTTAAATTGAGTTCTACACAAAAAATAGAGTTTGTGGGTGAAAATACCACAAAAATTAGATTTAAAACGAAAGAGAAATCAACACTTAAAATTTGAAAATCATAGTAAAAAACCCATATTTTGGACATTCAATTTGGAAATCATAGTAAAAAACCCATATTTTAGACATTCAAAATCATGAAATTTAAGACAAAATCAAGATAAAACTTATGAAAAATAATTAGAATAGTGTTAGAACACTTACCCAACAATATCCTTCAAAGATCCTCTTTCAAAATCGCCCCAAAAGCTTTAGAAGTTTGAAAATGGAGTAAAAATGGTGGTTTACGAATATAAGACTGTTCAGTTATGAAAAACACTTTGCAAATGCGGCTGGGATCCCATGAATACGGAGAGATACTGACTAAATGACCTCTACAAATGTGACGGCCAACCCGCGAATGCAGAGAAGAAGATGGAGGGAGGCCACACACACATGTACTTCATGAACGCGGTCGATTCTCCACGAACACAGAGGGCAATAACACCCAGACCTCCAAAAACATGGAGAAGAGATCCTCCTGCACCAGAAACTCATCACTAGCAATGCCCAAGTCCAATTCCCTACCCGGAACAAACCCTCGGAACTAATCCAAAATAAGAATTACACAAACTAAAAATATATCCATACCAGAAATAATGATCTAGACTAAATAGAATAATTAGAAATTGATTTCAAAGTCTCTTCACCACATTTACCAATGCGACCCATATAAACTAGTTTAAAATTCAAAATACCAAAACTGTCCTCGACAACTCCAACAAATATTTTGAGATCAATTCTAGCATTAGTTTCACTATCGGAACTACTAAAACTACCAAAATTTTGGTCTGAGCTTCTGAACTTTGAATAGTGACCAAAGTCAAATTTTAGTTCTAGAAACAACTCAAAACATAAATTTGGGCCTAAAAATCTCATTTTAACTCTGAGTTCAGTTCTATAACTTCTCATAGACCGGTTTTGACGTTCCAAAGCTAATGGAATTTATAGATCCCCGGTTCGACACCCGAAATTCAAAATGGTACAAAAACTTACTTCTTTGGCAACTTAAGCTTTCAAAAATGCCAAAACTTATATTTTCCATTTTTAAAACTTAGGATTTTAGTTCCAACAATGCAAATAGTTCAAAATAGTCTCAAAGAAACTTACCAAAGGGTAAAATAGTAATTTTCATAAATAAGGCCAAAAGTAACCAACCAAGTTATTACAGCTAAGGACCATAATGAGATAAAAGAACTAGATACAACCATAGCATGTGTGCAATAATACCTCTAACATAGACTTGGTGGGGCGTAAGACATGTTCAAGTTCACCCTCAAATACAATCATAGAAAAGGAAATTATAAAACTGAAAACAAAACTGTCCTAATATATTAAACTAGAAAAAAACTAGGATGTCATCCCCGAACTAGTGGACTCATCAACTTCCGTCTTTAATGATCTAAATCTATCCACGTGGAGAATATTGAGGAGTGCCCATCTCTACATGGTTAAATCATGAAGGAATAAAGTATGCATCAGTACTTTGAATGTACTAGTATATAGGTATGCAATGCATGACATGTAAACAATGATAAGATGGTGCATGCTAATTTTCATGTTAAAATGATACATTTGCAAAGGCATTAGTAAGTCATAATCAAGTCAATAGCATTTAAACATACAAAGGCAACTTTAGAAAGAACTTAGCAAGAGGCATGGGTGAACATAGTCATGAAAAGAAAATCATATAAACATGAAACATGCATGAATTATAGGGATTTAAATTGTATACCATAGAAGAAACATCTTTGAAGTATAAGGAGAACATACATAGGGGTGATCATTTAACATGTTACTTTAGTCATAGAACATGAGATAATGCATATGAGAAATAAAGAACTTATCCTTACTTGAATGCATGATGAGACACATAGACTTAGATTAGTGAGGAATCATATGTGGTTATGTACAATTACAATAGTAACATCATTGGGTGAACAATGAATTACTTATATAAAAGACTATTTTATTATGAAAGAAACATTAGTAATCATAATGGAGATCACTTTACATACTTGAATACATTGTCATATACCTTTAGGAGAATTACCATTTGGGAGTAACAAGTGACCATAACTTACGTGAGAAAAATCATTTGAGAATGTAAAATAATGAGTTATGTAATTCTTGAACCATCTACCATAATAGTAAACATCCTTGGGTATAATAAGAAAGAGTCATCATAGATCGTCAGAACAAGGACATCTTGGGGACATGGAGAGAACTTGAACATATGTGAGAGAAACCTTTAACCGACATAAACCATGTGAGCTAAACTATGGATTTCTGATATTTCCCCTACACCGGAAGAAAGGGGGAGATCACTTGCCAAGGTGACCTCCTAAGGTGCCTAAGTGGATCCTCTAAAGCTAACTATTAAGAAAGCCTCTACTAATGGGTGGTATAGAAATCAACCTCTACTAGTGGGTGACTCTTATTCCCTACGGTGGCATATAGTAATGGGATTCTACTGACGGGTTTCATGTCTCTTCTAACGGGTAGATTCCACATAATTTAATGGTCCTCTAGGTTCTAAGTAAAACTATCATGGAATAATCATAAGCATGAATCATAGAGTCATTTTTATGGAGAGGTATTCTACTAACTCATCCCATAAGCATTTAGAACATTAATCATCATCAAAAGGATAACTCTTAAATTTTTTCTATGCCTCTACTAATAGGCTATCATCATCTCATAATTGTAATTAGGTGAGAGAACTCACATTTCAATCACTCATTCATTCTTGACTTTAATACCATTCTAAGATGTAACAACCCGATTTTTTTTGAAATATCCTTATGATTGGCCTTATATGCAACAATACTAGTAATGGTTATGTTTTGATAGCCACGGGTTGAGTTTAAGTGGCCGAACACAAAATGGGCTAGCTAGTGGCCTAGAGGGATAATTTTGGCAGTGTGCTTTAAACGGTCACAAATTTTGATGTGGGTTGAACCATGTGGGATACTATATATCAAATTGAATCTCTTTGAGTTAGATTTACAACTCAACTGGTTTCACTCGATTCGGAGTTCGGATGAGGTATGTGGGTTTTAAATTCGTGGGTCCTTCCATCCATGAAGCCCAAGAACCCAAATCTTTAAATTATGAATTTTTACGTTTTACTTAGTTATGGGTTCTCTTG
>JBCEWC010005242.1:0-25421 GCA_038996855.1 Solanum aculeatissimum | reverse complement strand
AAACGGTCCGTGAAACTGTCCGTTTGGCCACAGTTTGTTCCAGATTGCTCTTTTCTCATGCTTCGCCTGATTTTCCTGCACAATACACTACACAAACATTAAATGCAACACTTTGCTTGAGAATTCACAAAGATTTTAGCTAGACAAGTGTCAAATGAAGAGCGTTTTCACGACTCATCAATGATGTCCAACAATGCTTCTAGTATATGGAATAGGACGGGGGCCAGGACATGTCCCGGGCTCACCCTCAAAGTAAAGACATAAAGCATCATAATATAATAGGTAGATAGAAGGTGGTTTGTCCTTGCATGATAGGAATCACCACAAGCAACTCTTTCTCAAAAAAGCTAGCCGTCAAGAGGTGAAAGAAAATAGTCTTCGGTTTCTACATGGTTAGATCATGTAGGCAAAATAGTATACGTAAGTACGTTTGAATGTACTAAGTATGCAGGCATACAAATGTTTATGAACATATTAACCTGCAACTCAATTTTAGATGAAAAGGGAGCGCGCACACACACATATATATAGAAAGAAGTATACAAGAAAGAATGTCATAAAAATATGCCTTAAATCCCATGATGCATGACTGCCATAATACTTAAACATATGGGGATCCAATTTAAGACCAAGCGAGCTATTACTTGGAACTCCGTTGTCTGCCCCATACCATATAAAAGGGTGATCTATTTCCCAAAGGTAGATCCATGACATAATCATCCCTTAAAGGGGCATAAACATGAACCTATATTTGACACATAGTTATAAGAAAAGAGACTTTATATAAAGACCCCTTGGGTTGAGCTCCCACCTCCAATCACATTTGGTGCTAAGTCATCATCCCACGGGAATACATATACATATACATGTTTGAAAAGAGGCATAAGTCTTTCAAATCATCTTCATGCATACTTAGGCTTAAAATCCAAATCATACTTCATAATCATGCATACTTGGGCTAAAAAGCCAAATCATACTTCAATTCATGAATCCATGCATAGGAATAGCTCATTCATACTTATACATGATAGTGTAAACACCCATGGTGCTTTAAAAGCCATATCATAGACATTATGTGATCACATGTCATGTCATAACCATACTTACTTGAAATCATAGCCATAATCATAATTGGGTCTTAACCCACATCATAGATCTCATGAAAATACTTGCTCATGTATGCATATGCCATGAG
Source organism: Solanum aculeatissimum (assembly GCA_038996855.1). Taxonomy (NCBI): domain Eukaryota; kingdom Viridiplantae; phylum Streptophyta; class Magnoliopsida; order Solanales; family Solanaceae; genus Solanum; species Solanum aculeatissimum. Next base: position 24,226 of record JBCEWC010005242.1, on the reverse strand, counting down.
GAATGAAGAAATAGCATGGGTATTAGGAATTCCTAATTTAAAATATCATAATAAAATAAAATCATAATAAAATCATAATGAAATCAACAATTAAAGCATATTTGAAATTACCCTTGCATAGATTCATAAATTAAAGGGACATACATATTTAATTCTTCATTAAAATCATGGAAATCATAATAATAAGTTTCAAATCATCATAAAATCAATAATTAAGTTCAACCCATTGCTCAATTTCAATAGATTAAAACTAATTTAAGAGACTCATTTGCAAAATAAACTTAGAATTCATGAAATTAAGAAGATAGGAGTTTAGGTCTTCATGATTTGAAGGGAATCATGAATCAATCCCACATACCTTGAAGAACTTGAATAACTAGAACGAATTTGACTTGAATTGAAAGCCCTCTTGAAATCCTAGCTTGAATCTTCAACACTAAACTTTGAAGAGAGAACTTAGGAATTGAATTCTAGAGTTTGAGTGTATAATGAGAGTGAATGAGTGTAAAGAGTGAGTATAATTTGATTTAGGGGCTTAGGATAGGTACCAAAGTCCTAAAAGACCTTTAAACTAAACCAAAATTACTAAAAGACCATTAATAAAACGGACTTAAAATATTGTCCAGGGGTATCGTACAAAGGTCCACGAACCGTACAAAGGTCCACAGACCATACAAAGGTCTACGGACCGTACAAAGTGCCCGTGAAAATGACTCCTCTGACACTTAGAAAAATTTGGCAGAGGGTGTTTCCATTGAAGGCTTCATGGTCCGTGAAACTCTCCTCTGATCGTACAAAAGTCCGTAAAAAGTAACCAAGTTCCGAGATGGTACTTTGATACTTAGAAACTTTTCGGAGACAGGGCCTCATGAGACCCCACCATGACCCATGGTGGGTTGTATGTACAAGGGCTCTCGATGGTGCCTTAGCCAAATCATTGGCTTGAAGGCTAGGGCACCTACCACGACCAGTGGTGAGGACCACGAGTCGTGGGAGGTGCCATGGAGGGCCACCAAGCCTAAAACTCTTCCTTAAGTCACGCGAAGCCACAAACAAAGCCAAGGGTAACTCTATGGTTTCCCCCACGACTCGTGGACCTCACCACGACTTGTGGGAGTGACCCTATAGGGGAACCTTGGTCAAAACATTGGAAACTCAATTTGTAAGCATCGATAAGGCCTTCCAAGGTCCGGGTCCTTACATCATCTCCTCCTTGGAAACATTCGTCCTCAAATGAGCTAGAACATGGCTTGAAAGGCTTGACTTGAGCATGAAACATTTTAAAATAAAGACATAACACATAACTCATCACTTGAAAATCATAAAATCCTTAAAACGCATGTCAAAACATAATTTAAACCATTTTCGTGCACATGTATGCATGCCATGTCATGTAAGGAAAAAAAGTGAAAGAAGTAGGATCATTTAGAATAGGAAGAACCTAGTACCTTATGCTTGAGTAGATTGAAAAATATAAGGATATCACCTCATCATGTACGGTTATTCCTTTCACGTAGCACTCTCCCTCTAAAGAACTTTAACTGAAGCCATATCCTTGTTGTGAAGCCACTTCACTTGACTATCCAAAATCTCAACCGGAACCTCTTCATAAGTCAATTTCTCTTCAACCTTCACACCTTCCAAAGGCATAATCGAACTAGGATCATTAATCAACTTTCTCAACATTGACACATGGAAGACCGGGTTAATAGAACTCATATCCAAAGGCAAATCCAACTTATAGGCCACCTTGCAAATCCACTCAATTATCTCATAAGGACCTACATACTAGGGACTTAACTTGCTCTTTTTACCAAAATGCATTTCAACCTTAATAGGAGAAACTTTCACATATACCCAATCACCGACATGGAACTTATGATCCTTTTTTCTAACATCCAAATTATATTTTTGATGACTCTGAGCCATCTTCAACGTCTCCCTAATCACCTTCACTTTTTCCATGGCCTCCAACACCAAATCCGAGTCTATCAATGCCATCTCACTATCATGAACCGAGTCTAGGGCCTAGGAGTGACACGATGAGTGGGAGCCCAAGAATCCCCAAACAAGCCTCATAGCATCCATACACACATCATCGGTTCAGAAGTGCATAATAAATATCATAATCAATTAGGGATACTAAGGGATAGGGATAGATTACCCTATCTATGGGATATGTGAACGGGACTCATTACCACACAATCCAACACGTAAGACTATGGGGATGTCATAGGGAAAGGGATTTACATTAGTTCACATAACACATAGAACATAAGAACTAAGGGGCGGGTAAGTATGACTCACACTATGGGGATAGAAGGGTCTTAGGACTTTCCACACTTCCACATCGCATCATAATCATATCATCATAATATACTGCATAACATAACATCTCAAGGATAAACATAACATACTCGTACAAAAGAGTTCATGATGTCCAACAATACCTCTAGTACATAGAATATAACAGGGGCCAAAACAAGTTTCGGGCTCACCCTCAAAGTAAAGACATAAAGCATCATAACGTAATAGGTAGATAGAAGTTGGCTTGTCTTTGAATGATAGGACTCACCACAAGTAATTCTTTCTCAATCAAGCTAGTCGTCAAGAGGTGGATGAAGGTAGTCTCCAGTCCTTACATGGTTAGATCATATAGGCAAAAAAGTATGCATTAGTACGTTTGAATGTACTTGTCATGCCTCAAGCCTAGGACCTAGATGTGACATAATGAATGGAGAACCCGAAGGGACCCCAAACAAGCCTCTCAATAATACATAACACATCCTTGGTTTCGCAGAAGCATAAATAGGTAATAAGCACGTAACGAGTAATTTCTAAGGGAATCGAGACTTCGGACTCACACTATGAGGATGTTATGGGGAAGAGGATTTGCATAGATCACATAACATATAAGTCTAAAGGGCGGGTAAGTATTACTCACGTTATGGGGGCATTTAGAGAGTTGGGACTTCCACCATATCGTACAACAAACATTCAACACATAAGAGGGAATAAGGGACTAAGCGAAGTCTCCAATAGTACATGGAAATAATAAGAATCAAGTTCATAACATACAAACCATGTATCCAAAAAACCTCTAAATACGAATGGAACAGGGGACAAGACATCTCCGAAACTCACCCTCAAAAGATAATATCCAAAATAGAGTAGTCGAATCAAAATCATGAAGATAAATAAATATTGTCCCCAGAAGTGGAGGACTCACCAATATCAACTCTCCACTAAAATCACCTAGCCACGTGAAAGAGGAGAATGATGGATTTGAGCTTTGGTTCCTATAGGGTTAGATCATGTAGGCAAAAGTATGTATTAGTACGTTTGAATGTACTATGCATGCGAGATGCAATGCAACAAAAAACATAAGCCACAATTGAAAAATATGCATATCATAATCAAAGGGCCATAAGCTCAATATGTAATGAGTGCTCAATGCTTTAGTCAAAATATTCATGAGAGTCATCAAGTCATATATCATATCATACATAGATGGGAAGGGACCATAACTGACATGTAAGACCAAGCGAGCTACTACTTGGAATTTCGATATTCACTCCACACCAGACATGGAGTGGTCTACCTTGTTGGGGTAAACCAAACATTCACCTTACGAGAACACCACCTTTTCTGGTTAATACCTTATAGTTACCTTACAGGAACACCACCCTTTTCAATTAACATATGATAAGAACCTTACGAGAATACCACCCTTTTCAGAATTCAATTTAACATGTACCATACAGGAACTCTACCCTTTTTTGTCATTCATGAAACTTAAGCATATAGATCCATTAGCTAATTCACAAACCTATGGTGGCAACATAGTTATGGGAAAATGGTTATCTACGAAGGTCCTCTCGGTGCTAGGTTACAATCCTAAGGAATATACTCAAAACATACGTATTGACTCAATATTTCTTTCATATAGTATCTCATCAAAACCAAAGCTTCTTCATATCAAAGTAGGGCTTCATAACTTTCATAACTTTCACAATCTTTCATATCTCATATCGTGCATAATAGCCCTTTTAAAACTCATATCAATCATAGTTTGCATAATCTTGCCATAAGGCTCAACATCTTAAAAGCTTGACATAAATCTTATTTCCAAACCATGGTGGGTACATATTCACAACTTAAAAACCATGCAATCATGAGTAAATACCACGAGAGTTGCAAAATGGAATGACTTATTCATTATTCAAAGAATCCACCAAAAACATAGTAAAAACTTAGTTAGGGCATTATCACATCCTCATATAAATCATAGATTTTACATGATTCTTCACTTCAAAATAATGCATATGGATAAACCATCCCAAAATACTTCATCTTCATGTAAAAGAATTCATAAAATCACCATGTGTTTTCATAACTTGAGAAGACAAAAAGGAGAGGGAATGGTTGAGCTTAGTGGAGGAAAGATCCCCACTAACAAAACCCACATAACTTAGTGCTTTAATGGAGGAAAATCGAACTTGGAGGAGAAGGATTTAAAACCCTAACTTGATTTTTCCCTTTTAAAGACCTTGAAGAGGTTGAGAGTATTTTAGGACTTAGAGTGTTTTGTGAATGAGAGGAATGAAGTGAATTAGGGTTATGAGGGCCGATAAAGGGGTCTCTTGGTGGTCAAAACCACATACTTTAAGCATAAGACAATAGGAAAGGTCAAATTTACCCTTTTTAAAATAATGCCAGATAGGACCATGAGACCTCATTGATGGGACGTGGTCCACTCTACGGGCCATAGATAGAGGTCTCATCTGATGCCATTTTAGAATCTCATAGAAAAGTCTCTGAATCATATTCTACAACCCAACTTATAGCTCATAGGTAATCTCACAGGCCGTATGATGAGTCGTACACCCTACTTCATAAATTATCATTTTTACCAAGTCTGACCTTCAATCCACGAGCTCCAGTTACGACCCATGGAACCATTTACGACCTGTAAGACCCCTAATAAGGACTAACACTCAGAAAATTTCTAGGACTCATTTCTTGCACTTTTCATACTTCTCACAGGTAGGGCCTTATAGTACTAAGTATGCGGCATGCAATGGATATGAACATGAATAACCAGTAAATCAATGTCAGATGACAAGGGAACATATATATATAGAAGTATATAGGAAAAAATATAATATCTACATGCCATGAAATCCATGATGAATGTATGCCATAATACTTAAACATATGAGGATGGGACCATAACCGATGTCTCAAACCCATGCGAGCTAATACATGAATCTGCCCAATGAAAGCCTCCCAACAAATGAGAGTAGACTACTTGCCAAAGGTATACTAACCACACCTTATGAACTTATCTTTTTGGTGTGATGACCACCTTCTTTACGAACTCATCTTTTCAGAAAGATTTCATAATCATCCCATGAAGGGGCATAAACATAAACCTACGCTAGCATGTAGTTATGAGAAAAAAGACTTTATACAAGGACCCCTTAGGTCGAGCCCCCACCTCCAATCTCATTTGGTTTTAGTTCATCATCCCACATTTTTGTCATACTCATACTTCTTTTGAAAACATAGCCATAATCATAAATTGGGTCTTAGCCCACATCATAAACCTCATGAAAATCAATGTTCATTCATGAATATATCATGAATAAGGAAGGAAATAGCATGGGCAATTAGAATTCATAATTAAATCAACATAATAGGAAGAAATCATATGAAATTCATAATTAAATCAATAATTAAAGCTTACTTAATATTACCCATGCATAGATTCAAAGATTAAAGCGACATGCATATTTAATACTTAATAAAACCAATGTAAATCATAATAATAAGATTCAAATCATCATAAAATCAATAAATAAGTTCAACCCAGAGCTCAATTTCAACAAATTAAAACCAATTTAAAAGATCCATTTGAATATCATACTTGAAACTCATGTAATTTGAGAAAATAAGATTTGGGTCTTCATGATTGGAAGGGAATCTCGAATCAATCTCACATGCCTTAAGAAATCTAGAAAAAATAAGATGGAATTGACTTAAATTGAAAGCCTCCTTGAAATCCTAGCTTGAATCCCCAATCACAAGACTTGAAGAGAGAACTTAGGAATTGAACTCTTAGAGTTTAAGTGTATAATGATAGTGAATGAGTGTAAAGAGTTAGTATAATCTGTGGGGGCTTAGGATAGGTACCAAGGTCTTAAAAGTTCTTTAAAATAAACCAAAATTATGAAAAGACCATTAATGAAGCATACTTAAGAAGTTGTCCAGGGGTCTCGTACAAAAGCACCACGGTCCGTACAAAGGTCCTCCTAAAAAGTGATTCAACACTTGGAAAAATATTTGGCCAAGGGTGTTTACACTGAAGGCTTTATGGTCTGTACAAAGGTTCACGGACCGTATAAGCATCTATACAAATGCACCAAGTTTTGAGACAATACTTCCATACTTAAAGGAATTTTGAGTCATAGCCTTCACGAGACCCCCACCACAACCCGTGGTGGGATGCACAACCTGTACAAGGGTCCCTGGAGGCTACCTTAGCCAACATTTTGGCTTGAAGGCTGGTGCATCTACCCTGAGCCCCTCCTTCGAGCTGTGGTAAGGACCACGAGCTGTGAGAGGGGTGCCATGGACGGCCACTAAGCCTAAAATCCTCCCTTAAGCCCCAAGATGCCATGGAAAAGGCCAAGGGTCACTCTACGGACCTCACTGCGGTTCATGGATCTCTCCATAGCTTGTAGGAGTGTCTTTGGAGCGGCACCTTGGTCAAAACACTGGAAATCTCAATTTTTGAGCATCGTTAAGGCCTTCCGAGTTCTGAGTCCTTATATTATCTCCCCCTTGGGAACATTCATCCTTGACTGATATAGAATATAGCTTGAAAGGTTTTACTTGAACATGAAACATTTCAACATGAAGACACAATGCGTAGCTCATTACTTGAAAAATCATAAAATCATTAAAACTCATGTCAAAACATCTTTTAAATCATTTTCGTGCACATGTATGTATGAAATGTCATGAAACTCAAGAGTGAAAGAATAAGACCATTTAGAATAGAAAGGACTGAATAACTTAGGCTTGAGTAGATTAGAAAAGATAGGGATATCTCTTCATCATGTTCGACTCTGCTTCCCAAGTAGAACTCTCCATATATTGATTCCTCTAAAATATTTTAATCGAAGCCACCTTCTTATTTTAAAGCCTTTTTACTGTCTATCCAAAATTTCAATAGAAACCTCTTCATAAGTCAAATTCTCTTCAACATCAACACCATTTAAAGGTAAAATCAAACTAGGATCACCAATCAACTTCCTTAACATTGACATATGGAAAACCGGGTGAATGGAACTCATATCCTAGGGAAAATCCAATCTATAAGCCACATTACCAATCCACTCAACAATTAAGGACCTACATACTGGGGAACTAACTTTCCCTTCTTACTAAATTGCATTACACCCTTCATAGGTGAAACCTTCACATACACTCAATCACCAACAAGAAACTCAAGGTCCCTCTTCCTAACATCCAAATAAGACTTTTGGCAACTTTGAGCCGTCTTCAAGCTTTCATTAATCAATTTCACTTTCCATGGCCTCAATCACCAAATCTAGGCCTATCAATGCCATCTCACCCAACTCAAACCATCTCACTAGGGATCTACACCTTCCATACAAGGCTTCAAACGGTGCCATACCAATGCTAGCATGAAACTATTATTGTAGGTAAATTCAATAAGTGGTAGATGATCATCTTAATTTCCTTTGAATTCCAACACACAAGCCCTCAACATGTCCTCTAAAGTTTGAATTGTCCTTTCGGCTTGCTCATTCATTTGAGGATGGAAAATGGTGCTCAACTTTACCTTAGTACCTAACCCTTTTTAAAACTATCTCCAAAAGTGAGAAGTAAATTAGGTACCATGATCCGATATAATAGACATAGGCACACCATGCAATCTAACCAACTCTCGGATATATAACTTTGCATAGTATTCGACATTGAAAGTAGTCTTAACCGGTAGGAAATGAGTTGATTTGGTCATCCGATCAACAATAACTCAGAAAATCAAATTTCTTCTGGGTACGGGAAAAACCATCACAAAATCAATATTCACATCCTCCAACTTCAAAGTAGGAATCTCAATATCTTGAGCTAAACCTCCGAACCTTTGGTGTTCCACCTTCACTTGTTGACAATTAGGACACGCAGATACGAAGTTGTCTATATACTTCTTCATACCATGCCACCAATACACTTCTCTCAAATCCCAATACAACTTAGTGGATCCCGGATGTATAGAATAATGAGAGTTGTGGGCTTCATTCATGATCACCGATCTAAGACCATCAACATCTAGAATACAAAACCGATATTGATACTAAAGCACACCATCTCCTTCTTGGAAGAAAACCTCTATCTTATATTTGGAAACCAACTTCTTCAACTCAACCAAAAGATGGATCCAAGTCTTGGTTTGCCTTGAAATCGACAATCACAAAAGACTTAGCCCCATTTTGAACATGAATGCCACTATCATTAGAGTCATAATCTATTACCCAATCTAGCCAAGCGATGAACATCCCTTACCAACTCTTTATTTCCCTCATCAACATGGGCCACATTGCCCATAAATAACTTACTAAGAGCATCAACTACAACATTTGCCTTGCAGGGATGATATAAAACACTCATGTCGTAATCCTTAAGAAGTTCCAACCATCTTCTTGACCTCAAGTTAATATCTATTTAGGTGAACATATATTCCTAACTCTTATGATCAGTGAAAACATCAACATGAACCCATATAAGTAATGTCTACAAATCTTTAAAGCAAATATCACCGCAACCAATTCAAGTCATGAGTCGGTAATTTCGTTCATGCACCTTTAATTGCCTCGATGCATAAGCTATCACCTTACCATGTTGCATGAGCACACAACCCAACCAAATCCAAGAAATATCACAATACACCACAAACCTATCTAAACCATTCGGTAAAGTCAAAATAGGAGCCAATGTAAGTCGATCCTTCAAAGTATAACAACACTTCTCACACTTATCCTACCATATAAACTTGGCCTTCTTTATAGTTAACTTAGTCAATGGAGATACAATGGATGCGAAACCCTAAAACAACCTCTGATAATAACCGACCAACTCAAGAAAACTCTAAATATAAAAAAGATTCAATGGTCTAGGCCAATTCTTCATGGCCGTGGTCTTCTTTGGGTCAACCTTAATGCCATCACCATATACCACATGACCCAGAAAAGCCACTTCACCCAACCAAAACCCATATTTATTGAACTTGGCAAATAATTGCTTCTCCCTCAAAGTTTGAAGAACCAACCTCAAGTGATCCATATGCTGCGCTCACTCTAGGAATAAATTAGAATATCATCAATGAAGACAACCACAAAAATATCAAGGAATGGCTTGAACATACGATTTATAAGATCCATAAACACAACTAGAGCATTAGTCAAATTGAAGGACATTACCACAAACTCAAAGTGCCCATATCTAGTCCAAAATTTTGTCTTGGCAATATAACACTCCCTTACTTTCAACTGATGGTAACCAAAATGGAGGTCAATCTTCGAGATATGAGTTGCTCCTTGAAGTTGATCAAATAAGTCGTCGATCCTTGGGAACAAATATTTGTTCTTGATGGTCACTTTATTCAATTATCGATAGTCAATACACATCAAAGCAACCCATCCTTCTTCCCTACAAATAACACAGGAGCACCCTATGGCGATATACTTGGCCTAATAAAGCCCTTCTCCAATAGATCCTTCAACAGGTCGTTCAACTCCTTCAATCCAGTTGGTGCCATATGATAAGGAGGAATAGAAATAGGTTGTATATCTAGAAGGAGGTCTATGCAAAAATACACTTCCCTTTCAGAAGGAATATCAGGAAAATCTTTGAGAAAAATATCCGAAAACTCATTAACCACCAGACTCGAATCAAGAGTAGGTGACTCAAACTTCGCATCTCTAACCCTCATAATATGATAGATGTACCCTTTAAAAATTAGTTCCCAAACTTTGAGATAGGAAATAAATCGACCTTTAAAAGTGGAGTCACTACCCTCCCATTCCAGAACAGACTCATTTGGAAACTGAAACTTAACCTTCAGGGTTCTACAATCAATAGAGGCATATGGAACATGCAACCAATCTATCCCAAGAATAATATAAAAATCAAACGTCTTAAGTACTACAATATTACAAGGAAGGACTTTATGCAAGAGTGAAATAGGACAACCCCGATAGACCCTTCGGGAAACAATAAACTCACCCATGGGAGTATAAACTGAGAAAGGCTCCCTCAAAGTTTTAGGACTCAAACCAAACTTAACAGCCAAAAGAGGAGTCACAAAAGATAAATTTGCACCCGGATCAAACAAAGGATAAACATCAAAACCAAAGACTTTTAACATACCAGTCACTATATCCGGAGTCTCCTCTACCTCCTGTCTAGCATGCAAGGCATATAACCTATTATTCCTAGGGGAACCACCTTGAGGAACTCTTGGTTGGACTTGATCACCTTGAGATACTTGACCCTAACCCTTCTTAGCAGCTTTAGGAGAACCAACAACTTTTTGTCCCATCTCACCACACCCAAAGCAAGAACCCGAGAGCTTCAAGCATGCACCTGGATGATTTCTACCACACGTGTCACACCGAGGAGGCATTGTCCAACCTCCAATATTTGCCTTGGGAGGGTACACCCTAACATTGACAACCTTTTCATTTGAACCTTGGCCCTATTGGAAGTGACCATTTCCATGACCACTCCTAGAGTTGGAGAACCCACCATCATAACGGTCTCTCTTAGAATCATTCACCCTTCTCTATTTGAGATTCTCTTCCTCAATCTGTTCAACATAATTCATGAGCTTAGAAATATCCATCTCTCTAATGAGCAAAGCCATACGATAATCTTTCATAACTAGGTCAGAGATCCCAAAAATAAACTTGCGCATCCTTGCACAGGGTCAGCCACTAGCGTAGGAGCATACTTTGAGAGCTTCGTGAACTTGAGGGCATATTCCCTCACACTCATAACACACTTCTTGAGATTGATAAATTATATCATCTTGGCCTCCCTAAGCTCAAGAGGGAAGAAATGGTCCGGAAAAGCAAACTTAAACTCTTCCCAACCAACCCCATTATCAACAACCCTCTCTATTAACCATTGGGTATACCACACTTGAGCCACATCCTTCAATTAATAAGCAACTAGTTCAACTTTCTCCGCTAAAGTCACCCCTATAACAGTCAACACCTTTGAGATTTTCTCGATAAATTCTTAGTCATCCTCATTAGCTTTTGACCCATAGAACTCTAGAGGATTCATCTGGGTAAAATCTCTCACTCTAGCAGTCGGAGTGGAATCATGGGGAAGAGGATTAGCCTGTCTAGCTTGGTTGGTTACTACTTAAGTAAACATGGATACGATAGTTCAGAACTCATCATGAGTAATTGGTTCTCCCATAGGCTCTTTAGGGACTCGGTCCTCATTAACTGGGGCCTATCTTGGTAGAGGGGCTCTTCTTGGAGGCATCTTTTGAAAGAGTATCAAGGATTTCATCAAAGTTAGGAAGCCTTAAGACACGCTTCATAGCACGACATAAGAAATGAAGAGGTGAGACAATTCCTAAAATACCATCATAGCCCCCTACTCATCGGTATGATGCACTTCACACCCATGAATAGAAATCTACTCAACGCGACATGTTAGACTCCGAGGATTATTTCAATTACCAAACTTCTCATGACCTGAGCCTAGGTCTTAGGAGTGACATGGAAAATAAGAACTCGAGAGTCCCTAAACAAGCCTTATAGCATCCATACACATATCATCAGTTTGAAAGCGTATAATAAATACCATAATCAATTAGTGATACTAAGGGATAAGCATAGATGACCCAATCTATGGGATACTAGAACAAGACTCATTACCACACAATCCAACACATAAGACTAAGGGACGTGAATTTGGGACTCAAGCTATAGAGATATCATTAGGAAAGGGATTTAGATGAATTTATATAGCATATAACACATAAAAACTAAGGGGCAGGTAAGTATGACCCACGCTATGGGGATAGAAGGGTCTTAGGACTTTCCACACTTCCACATGTCATTATAATCATCTCATTATAACATAATGCGTAATATAACATCTCAAGCATAAACATAACATACTTGTACAAAGGAGTTCATGATGTCTAACAATGCCTCTAAAACATAGAATAGGACGGGGGGCAAGATAAGTTCTGGGCTTAATCTCAAAGTAAAGACATAAAGCATCATAACGTAATAGGTAGATAAAAGTTGGATTGTCCATGAATGATAGGACTTACCACAAGTAATTCTTTCTCAATCAAGCTAGTTGTCAAGAGATGGATGAAGATAGTCTCTGATCCTTACATGGTTAGATCATGTAGGCAAAAGAGTATGCATTAGTACGTTTGAAATACATATACATATATATGCTTTTAAAAGGAGAATAAGTTTTTTTAAATCTTCATCATATAAACTTAGGCTTAAAATCCAAAACATACTTCATAATCATATGTACTTAGGCTAAAAAGCCAAATCATACTTTCATGACATACTTGATGCATAGGAATAACTCAGTTATACTTGTACATAGTGGTGCATAACACCCATAATGCTTTAAAATGCCATATCATAGATATCATGTGATCACATTCTTGTCATACTCATACTTCTTTTGAAAACATAGCCATAATAATAAATTGGGTCTTAGCCTATATCATAAACCTCATGAAAATCAATGTTCATACATGCATATGTCATGAATAAGGAAGGGAATAGCATGAGAAATTAGAATTCATAATTAAATCAACATAATAGGAAGAAGTCATATGAAATTCATAGCTAAATCAATAATTAAATCTTACTTGATGTTACCCATGCATAGATTCAAAGATTAAAGGGACATGCATATTTAATACTTAATAAAACCAATGTAAATCATAATAATAAGATTCAAATTATCATAAAATCAATAAATAATTCAACCCATAGCTTAATTTCAACAAATTAAAACCAATTTAAAAAGACCCATTTGAATATCATTCTTGAAACTCATATAATTTGAGAAAATAAGATTTGGGTCTTCATAATTGGAAGGGAATCATGAATCAATCCTACATACCTTGAGAAATCAAGAAGAATTAAGATGGAATCAACTTGAATTGAAAGCCTCCTTGAAATCCTAGCTTGAATCCCCAATCATAAGACTTGAAGAGAGAACTTAGGAATTGAATTCTTAGAGTTTGAGTGTTTAATGAGAATGAATGAGTGTAAGGAGTGAGTATAATCTGATTTGGGGGTTTAGATAGGTACCAAGGTCCTAAAAGTCCTTTAAAATAATTCAAAATTATGAAAAGACCATTAATGAAGTGAAATTAAAAAGTTGTCCAAAGGTTCCGTGCAAAAGAAACCACGGTCCGTATAAAGGACCACTATTTGTACAAAGGTCCTCCTGAAAAGTGATCCAACACTTAAGAAAAATATTTGGCCAAGGGTGTTTCCACTGAAGGCTTCATGGTCCGTACAAAGGTTCACAAATCGTACAAGCGTCCATACAAATGCACTAAGTATCAAGATGGTACTTTCATACTTAGAGGAATTTTGAGTCATAGCCTTCATGAGACCCCCACCTTATCCCGTGGTGGGTTGCACAACCTGTACAAGGGTCCCTAGATGCTACCTTAGCCAATATTTTGGCTTGAAGGCTAGCGCACCTACCACGAGCTCCTCCCATGAGCCGTGGGGGGTGCCATGGAGGGCCACCAAGCCTAAATTCCTCCATTAAGCCATAAGATGCCATGGAAAAGGACAAGGGTTACTCCACGGACCTCACCACGACTTCTAGACCTCTCCACGACTCATGGAGTGTCCCTGGAGAGGCACCTTAGTTAAAACGCTAGAAATATTAGTTTTTGAGAATCGTTAAGGCCTTTCGAGGTCCAGGTCCTTACACTTACCCAACTTGAACCATCCCACTGGGGATCTACACCTTCTTCCATACAAAGCTTCAAACAGAGCCATACCAATGGTAGCATGAAAACTATTATTGTTGGCAAACTAGACAAGTGGTAAATGATCATCCCAATTTCCCTTGAACTCTAACACGTAAGCCCTCAACATGTCCTCCTATGTTTTAATTGTCCTTTTGTCTTGCCCATCAGCTTGAGGATTGAAAGGGGAACTCAACTTCACCTTAGTGCCAAGCCCTTGTTGAAATAATTTACAAAAGTGAGAAGTAAATTGGGTACAAGGATCCGATATAATAGACATAAGCACACCATGCAATCTTATCAACTCTCAGATATACAACTTTGCATACTTTGGTATTGAAAGTAGTCTTAACCAGCAAAGGTTAAGCCGATTTGGTCATCTGATCAATAATAATCCATGTAGAATCAAATTGCTTCTGGGTACAGGGCAAACCAATCACAAAGTTCATATTCACATCCTCCCACTTCCATGTAGGAATCTCAATATCTTGATCCAAACTACGTGGCCTTTGGTGTTCCACCTTCACTTATTGACAATTAGGGCACTCGAATACAATCTTAGATATATCCTTCTTTATACTATGCCACCAATACACTTCCCTAAAATCTCGATACATTTTGGTGGATCATGGATGTATAGATTAATGAGAGTTGTGGGCTTCACTTATGATCATCTCTCTAATACCATCAATATCCAGAACACACAACTGGTCTTGATACTGAAGTATACTATCTCCCCCTTGGGAGAAAACCTCTGTCTCCTTTTTGGCAACCAACTTCTTCAACTCAACTAAAGATGAATCTCGGTCCTGTTTTTCCTTGACATCAACAACCACAGAGGACTCAACCTCATTATGAATATGAATGCCACCATCGTTAGAGTCAACCAATCTAACACCCAATCTAGCCAAGCGATGAACATTTTTTACCAACTCTTTCTTTCCCTCATCAACATAGGTCACACTACCCACAGATAGCCTACTAAGAGACTCCTTACAAGCGTTGTTTCTATCTACTATTATCTAAAAATAATCAAGTTACATTGGCTACGACATTTGCCTTGCTGGTATGATATTGAACACTTATGTTATAATCTTTAAGAAGTTCCAACCATATTCGTTGCCTCAAATTAAGATCTCTTTGAGTGAACACATATTGAAAACTCTTGTGATCAGTGAAAACATCAACATGAACCCATACAAATAATGTCTCTAAATCTTTAAATCAAACACCACAACTGCTAATTTAAGGTCACGAGTCAAATAGTTTTGTTCATGCACCTTTAATTACCTGGATGCATAAGCTATCACCTTACCATGTTGCATGAGCATACAATCCAACCCAATTTGAGAAGCATCACCAAACACCACAAATCCATAAAAGTCATTTGGTAAAGTCTAAATAGGTGCCAATATAAGTCAATCCTTCAAGGTCTCAAAACTCTCCTCACATTTATCTGACCATATAAACTTGACCTTCTTTTGAGTTAACTTAGTCAATGGTGATGCAATGGATGAAAAACCCTAAAAAATCTCCGATAATAACCTGCTAACCCAAGAAAACTCCGAATATCAGAAGGAGTCAATGGTCTATGCCAATTCTTCATGACCTCAGTTTTCTTTGGATAAAATTTAATACCATCACCGGATATCAAATGGCCAAGAATATCCACTTTCCCCAACCAAAACTCATATTTACTGAAATTCGCAAACAATTGCTTCTCCATCAAGGTCTGAAGAACCAACCTCAAGTGATCCATATGCTCCCCCTCACTTCGGGAGTAAATCAAAATATCATCAATGAAGACAACAACAAAACTATCAAGGAATAACTTTAAAACTCGATTTATAAGGTCCATAAACACCGCTGGACCGTTAGTTAACTCAAATGACATTACCACAAACTCAAAGTGCCCATATCTAGTTCGAAAAGCTGTCTTGGAAATATCATACTCCCTCACTTCAACTGATGATAGCCGAAACAGAAGTCAATATTTGATAAATAGGTGGCCCATTAAAGTTGTTCAAATAGGTTGCCAATGCTAGGTAACATGTATTTGTTCTTGATGGTAACCTTATTCAATTGATGATAGTCAATACACATTAGAAGTGACCCATCTTTCTTCCTTACAAATAACACAGGAGCACCCCAAGGCGATATACTCAGCTTAATAAAACCCTTCTCTAACAAGTCCTTTAGTTGATTCTTGAACTCCTTTAATTCAGCTGGTGCCATACGGTAAGGAAGTATAGAAATAGGTTGATTATCAGGAAGAAGATCTATGCCAAAGTCCACTCCCCTTTTGGGAGGAATTTCAAGAAAATCGTTTGAGAAGACATCTGGAAACTCATGAACCATTAGAACCGACTCAAGAGTAGGTGACTCAGACTCCACATCTCTAACCCTCACAATATGGTAGATGCACCCTTTAGAAATCATTTTTGTGCTTTGAGATATGAAATAAACTAACCTTTAAAAGTGGAACCACTACTCTCCCACTCAAGAATAAGTAAATTTGGAAACTGAAACTTGATCTTGTAGGTTCTATAGTCAATAGAGGCATACGAAGTATGTAATTAATCCATCTCGAGGATAATATCAAAATCAAACATCTCAAGTTCTACATGATCTCATCGAAGAACCTTACACAAGAAAAACTGGACAACCCCAACAGACCTTTTGGGCAACAATAGACTCACCCACGAGAGTATTAACTGAAAAGGGCTCCCTCAAGGTTTTAGGACTAAAACCAAACTTAATAGCCAAAAGAGAAGTCACAAAAGATATATTTTCACCCGGATCAAGCAAAGCATAAGCATCAAAATCAAATACTTTTAACATACCAGTCACCACATCTGGAGTCTCCTCTACCTCCGACCGAGCATGCAAGGCATAAAACCTATTGTTCCTGGGACCACCACCTTGTTGACTCTTGGGTAGGCCTTGATCACCTTGAGCCATATAGCCTTGACCTTTCTTAGAAGCTTTAGGACAATTAGAAACCTTGTGGCCCATATCACCACACCCAAAGCAAGCACCTGAATCCATTAGACATGCGCTCGAGTGATTTCTTCCATACTTGTCACACCAAGGATGCATTGGCCCAAACCCAACCTGTGCCTTTAGAGGAGGCACTCTATTATTAGCAACCTTTGGATTTGGACCTTGGCCTTATTGGAAGCAACAATTACCACCACCACTCTGAGAGTTAGAGAACCCACCATCACAACAAACTCTCTTAGAGTTATTTATCTTTCTCTCCTTGAGCTTCTCCCCTTCAATCTGTTTAGTATAGGTCATAAGTCTGGAAATATCTATCTCCCAAATAAGCATAACTATACAATATTATTTCACAACCAGGTCAGAGATCCCAGAAATAAACTTGTGCATTCATGCACGGGGGCAACCACTATTATAGGAGTATACTTTGAAAGCTTTGTGAACTTGAGAGCATAATCCTTCAAACTCATTCCACCTTACTTGAGGTTGATTAATTCTACCACCTTGGCTTCCCTAAGATCAAGAGGAAAGAGATGGTTTAGAAAAGCAAACTTGAACTCTTCCCAACCAACCTCATTATCACCTGCCCTCTCCATTAACCATTAGGTGCACCGCAATTGAGCCACATCCTTCAACTGATTAGCAGGTAACTCAACTTTCTTTTATGAAGTCACCCCCATAGCGGTTAACACCTTAAAGAGTCTTTCAATGAATTCCTGGACATTCTTATTAGCTTTTAAACCATAGAACTCCAGAGGATTCATCCTGGTGAAATCCCTTACCTTAGTAGACAAAGTGGGGGCAGGAAGAAAAGGATTAGCCTGCCTAGCCTGGTTGGTCACCACTTAAGATAACATGGCAATGATAGTCCAAAACGCATCATGAGTTACAGGCTTCCCCATAGGCCCTTGAGGGATTTGATCCTCATTTACCACTGATTGCTTGGGTAAAGAGGCTCTTCATGGAGGCATCTTCTGAAAGAGCATCAAGGAAATTATCAAAGTTAGGAATCTTTAAAACATATTTCATAGCATGACATAAACAGTGAAGAAGTAAGACATTCCCTAAAATGCCATCATAGCCCCTACTCATAGGTATGGTGCACTTCACAACCATGAATATGACTCTACTTCGGTGCGAAATGTTAGATTCCAAGGATCATTTTAAAACCTTAGTGCCTTAAAGTCAAGCTTGTCATGACCCGAGCCTAGGGCCTAGGAGTGGCATGGTGAATCGGAACTCGAGAGTCCCCAAATGAGCCTCATAGCATCCATACGTACATCATCAGTTTGGAAGCGCATAATAAGAACCATAATCATCTAGTGATGCTAAGAGGTAGGGATAAATGACTTAATCTATAGGATACATGAATGAGACTTATTAGCACACAATCCAACACATAAGTATAAAAGATAGGAATATGGGACTCAAGCTATGGGGATATCATAGGAAAAGGGATTTGCATGCATTTACATAGTATAATTTAATGTTAGATGACAAGGGCACACACAAACACACACACACATATATATAGAAATAAGTATACAAGAAATAATGTCATAACAATATAACTTAAATCCCATGATGCATGAATGTCATAATACTTAAAACATACGGGGATAGGGCCTCAACCGACATAAGACTAAGTGATCTATTACTTGGAATTTCATTGTCTTCCCCACATCAGATAAAGGGGTGATCTACTTGCCAAACATAGATCCATGACATAATCATCCCTTAAAGGGGCATAAACATGAACCTATGTTTGACATATAGTTATGAGAAAAGAGACTTTATATAAGGACCCCTTGGGTCGAGTCCCCACTTCCAATCACATTCGGTGCTAAGTCATCATCTCACGAGAATACATATATATATATACATGTTTGAAAAAGAGGCATAAGTCTTTCAAATCATATTCATGCATACTTAGGCTTAAAAGCCAAATCATACTTCATGATTATGCATACTTGGGCTAAAAAGCCAAATCATACTTCAATTCATGAATCCATGCATAGGAATATCTCATTCATACTTATACATGATGGTGTAAACACCCATAATGCTTTAAAATCCATATCATAGATATCATGTGATCACATATCATATCATAACCATACTTGCTTGAAATCATAGTCATAATCATAATTGGGTCTTAACCACATAACAAATTTCATAAAAATACTTGTTCATGCTTGCATATGTCATCAGGAATGAAGAAATAACATGGGTATTAGAAATTCACAATTTAAAACATTATAATAAAAAGAAATCATAATAAATCCATAATGAAATCAACAATTGAAGCATAGTTGAAATTACCCATGCATAGATTCATAAATTAAAGGGAAATACAAATTTAATTCTACATAAAAATCATGGAAATCATAAATAATTAAGTTCAACCCATAACTTAATTTTAACAAATTAAAACTAATTTAAGAGACCCATTTGCAAAATGAACTTAGAATTCTTGAAATTAAGAAGATATGAGTGTCTTCATGATTGGAGGGGAATCATGAATCAATCCCACATACCTTGGAGAACTAGAAGAATTAGGATGGAATTGACTTGTATTGAAAGCCCTCTTAAAATCCTAGCTTGAATCTTCAACACTAGACTTTGAAGAGAGAACTTAGGAATTGAATTCTATAGATTGAGTGTATAATGAGAGTGAATGTGAAACACCCCACATGCTTTCAGACCTGGAACACTGAAAGACAGAATTTTTGCTGTTTATCAGAACTTACGGACAAGTGTACAACTCATATTGGAACTTATGAGCCGTAATTTGCATTGTGAAGACTGACCAGTGAAGATAAAAATTTACGGATTTTTGGAACTTGAACTTACAAGGTAAAATACGATCCCCTAGAATTGCCTAAGACCCATAGGTTGGTATCATGGAGAGAGGCCTGGAGGTACCAAAGTTTGTCTAAGTAAGGAAGCATGTTACAAAGGGTCTTACGACCCGTATATTATTCTACCAGCCGTCTGTGCATTCGTTACTTAGAAGCTGCAATTCCAGTATCTTGATTTCTATGACACGTTGACTTACAAAACCCTGTACAAGCCATAAGTCCTTCCATGTCCCGTAAGAGGGGTCTCATGGATGACTTCGATAGTTTTTAATGAAGGGTATTTTTGAATTTTTCAGTCCTTTTAAGCCCTAACCTACATCGTTTTGGATACCCTAACTACCTAACCAACCTAGTACCTAGAAGAACTATTCCTAATTCATTCAAAGACTTTAATTCTCAAATTTCTCTCAAGGGTTTCTAATATTTCTCTCTCCAAGTCAAGGGTTCTATTAAGCTAAAGTTTGAAGGTTGACTAAGGATTTTCTAGATTTCTCACCTCAATTTTAAGGATTTCACTTGAGGTATATAGAGCTTCATTGATAGATTAGTTTCATCCATGAAGACCAATTCAAAACCTTCTTTTTTTCAATGTTTTTATGGTGATTTCTTATGAGCTTTTAAGCTATGGTTCCTAATGCTTAAAATATTCTTTCTACATGATGATTAAGACTACTTACGCATAAATTATGATGAATTTTATGATGCATATGATTTTCAAGCAAAAATATATGATTTCAAAGTATGCATGATTAGGACTTAATAATTTGATGTGAGTTACTTTACTTATGATCCAAATTGATTTTAATGCATGTTTTACTCAATGAATTCTATTCAATTGCATGATTTTTGCTCAATTTTCCATGAGCCCACAGTTAGCCCTAGTCTCTCATGATAAAGCTATGCAGTTTCATGATTATGATCTTAAGTATGTAAAA
The DNA here is from genome assembly GCA_038996855.1 of Solanum aculeatissimum. NCBI lineage: Eukaryota > Viridiplantae > Streptophyta > Magnoliopsida > Solanales > Solanaceae > Solanum > Solanum aculeatissimum. The sequence continues at coordinate 3,350 of JBCEWC010005242.1, read as the reverse complement.
GCATATTTTATGGCAATGATTATGTAATGACAATGACAATGATGATGCTATGATAAAGAGGGTGATGAAAACCCTAAATGTTTATGATGATGAAGTTAAGATGGGAAATATCTACCCACATTATGATAAAAGCAAAGTAAATGGACTATTCTTATGATATGATATTTTATAAAAGCTATGTTGACTATTTAGGAATGATAAAAATATAATTTTAATGAAGTATGAACTATGTTAAAAGTTATATATATATGCATGATTTAAAGTATTCCGTGGGATATTACTTAGCACTGAGAGGGACTTGGTATATACCATAGTCCCATAACTATGTGCCACCATAGGAATAATGTTTATGATTGTATACCTTAAAGCTGTGCTAATAGATCTATATAGCTATTAATGGACACTCACCATATTAGGATAGAGCGTAGAGGGTGGGGTTAAATGATGGATCTCACCGTTCTAGGATATAACCTATAGGGTGAGAATAGAGTTTACCTTGGCAAAGTAAACTCTAAACTCTTCTTAACTCTTCTTAACTCGATGAGAGTGAACATTGGGATTCCATGTAATATTTCATATGGTCTTATGAATGTCGGTTATAATCTTATTCTCACAAATATATATAATGATGATAAATGGATTTTTATGATATCTCCTCAGATCATTTTAAACTTGCATGCTCATACATATTATACCCTTATTCTATTGATGATGATTATGCATATTGATATTATTGTGATGTCCCATATTTCATGGAATACCTACATACCTAGTACATTCTATGTACTAATACATGCTTCTTTATCTATATGACCCAATTATATAGGGACGAACGATGAGGAAACCATTTCATTTTGTGGCTAATTTTTGGATATTGAGCTTGAAGACCTAATGGTGAGTTCCTATGCTTTGGGAACAAGTCTTATGATATGTATTTTATGTTGAGACTTTATCTTTATTTATTGATGTACATCTTAAGGGTAAACGGGTGAGCTATGTGCTAGACCACACCAAGATCTATTATGTAGAGGCATGATTTAGACTATGGATGTATGTATATTCCTTATAGAAATTATGACATATCTTTTCTATATACTTCCACTTGATTATTATCTTAAGTATGCTTGTATTACCTTATAAATGCTTATGATATGAACATGAGGCTTGGATGGGATGCCTTCGGGTGTTACATTTGCCATGTTTTGGCTAGGGCCTAGGTTTGGATCGTGAAAAAAGTGGTATAAGAGCATATGGTTTGAAAGAATTCTAGGGATTCTAACATACTGCATCAAGTAGAGTCTTGTTCATTGGTGTGAAGCGATCCACATCCATGAATAGAAGGCTATGAGACGTTTTAGGAAAAACTTTTCTTCTTTTATGATCTATGCCATGCCTTCAAAGCTTATGTATTCCAATGATTGTCCCTTGGTATTTTCAAAAATAGCTCCATGATGTGCTCCATTACCAAGGGGAAATAATTCCAATACATACCAAGCCACTCCATCTCTTCCAGGTCCTCAAACCCCTCAAGTGGACCAAGTTTCCTATGAAATATTTAGAGCCGCCATCACTATGTTGGTCATGTTGTTGCTTCTCCAAAGACTCTACTTCGACCTCAAGGATACGAGATTTTTCTAGGATGAATCCCCCGAGAGATTATGGGAGTGTCTTCCAAAGAGATGGCCGGATTGGCGGCATACCAACTTAAGGGTGTTTCTCAAGTATGGTTCACTCAATGGAAGTCCAAAAGGGTTGATGAAGAAGTAACTGATTGGGTGGTGTTCAAAGATGCTTTCTTTGATCATTTCTTTCCAATTGAACTAAGGAAAGCTAAGGTGATGGAGTTCATGAGTTTGAAGCAAGGGGATATGAGTGTGAGAGAATATGACATCAAGTTTACAAAATTATCCAAGTTTTCACTTTCCTTGGTAGTCAATTCAAGGGCTCATTTGAACAAGTTTATTTTGGATGTGTCTAACTTAGTGAAAATGGAATGTAAGGCTTCCATTCTTGTCAAGGAAATGGATATGTCTAGGCTTATGACATATGCCGAACAAGTGGAGAGTGAGAAATTACAAAATCTAAGGTCAAGGAAGTCCAAGAAGGCTCTCTATGATGGAGGGTTCTCCTATTGTAAATATGGTGGCGGATAATTCCAACAAAGCCAAGGTCTTCAAAGGGTGCTACTCAAAAGTTTGACAAAGAGAAAGGGGCCAATCCCAAGGCTCAAGGAGATGTTGTGAGAGGTGGTACCATTCCTCTTAGGTTCCTTAAGTATGAGAGAAACCATGTTGGTGAGTGCTTAAAGAGTACTAATGCATGTTTCAGTGTTAGAAAGGTAGGATACAAGATTGCTGACAGTCCTAATATGGCTAGCAAGGGTAAGAGAGGTCATCCACAAGGTCAAGTGGCTCAAAAGGGGCAAGTGCAATAAGGTGCCCAAGTTTAGGATGGTGGTCCTGTGATAATCAATTTTATGCATTGCATCCTAGATAAGAATTTGATGAGGCTCTTGGATTGGTAACTGGTATGTTAAAAGTCTCTGATCATGATATGTATGCCTTTCTTGACCCCAGTGCCAATACGTCTTTTGTTACTCCTTATGTTTCCATGAAATTTGATGTGCTTCCAGAAGTGTTGCTAGAGCCTTATTCTGTTCATACTCCTATTGGTGAGTCAATTCCAGCCAAGAAAGTCTACAAAAAATTTCCTGTGTCGGTCTTGCATAAAGTCTTCCCATGTGATATAGTTGAGATAGACATGACCGATTTCAATGTTATTCTTGGTATGGATTAGTTGTATGCATCCTATGATTCTATTGATTGTAGGACCCATAAGGTCACATTCCAAGTTCCTAATGAGCCTATTCTTGAATGGAAGGGAACCAATTCTATGTTCAAAGAGAGGTTTATCTCTTATATGGAATCTATGAAGATGATCTCTAAAGGTTGTCTATATCATGTTGTCTGAGTCATGGATTGTTGAGTCTTATGTTCCCCCTCTTAATTTGGTTCCCATAGTAAATGAGTTTCCTCATGTCTTTCTCGATGACTTACCCAGTCTTCCCCCCATAAGGGAAATTAATTTTGGTATTGATCTTTTTCCCAACACCCAACCTATCTCTATACCTCCAGACCATATGGCTCCGATGAAATTGAAAGAATTGAAGGAACAATTAAAGGATTTGCTTAATTGTCACGACCCGGATAAGGGGCCTAGATATGACATAGCGAAAGAGGACCCGAAGACCCTCAATCAAGCCATCATAGCACTATTACACTCATCATCGGTTCGGAAATGCGGAAGCTAAAGCATGTAGCACATAAGCTCTAAGGGTTTAGGGGCTTGTG